>OW679203.1:32740412-32903021 GCA_940337035.1 Agriotes lineatus
GTGATTAGACCTTTCAGTTGTTTAATCGATATGTATCTTTAGTTTGGTGTTAATTTTTCAATAAATATATTTTAAACGGATTTGTTGTATGGGGAGCTTTTACATTGTATAAACTAAGTAACATTGCCTTTTCCGTATATATACATATGCATCGTAATTATATTTTTAAAGTACCCGGCAATTTTTTCTATTACAATCGCGCATTAAGTTTTAGTACAAACAGCTGACACTAACATCCCAACCTTGCCAGTAGCCACTACCATTCTGCGAACAAGTGCAGCCCGGCAATAACCTTAACCCACGTAATTTTATTCATGTTAGAATAAAATACAATCCGACACGCTATTTACCATTTACTTGGAAATTTACAATTTCACAAAACGCCAAATAGAAAAAAGAGCATATTTTCCTTATTTAAAAAATGAGAAAATATGCTAATCTCCCCCACCCAACCGCATCACCGACTCTCATAAAAAATAGAATCAACCAGTAGAAAATCTCCAAACAGCAAATTTTACACAACTATTGATTTTAAGGTTTTTCTTATAATTCTAACGTTTTCCCCATTTTGTATCCCCCAAATTCACCTAGGCCGCAAAATTCCCACGTCCCGAATTCTCTTAAATAATAAAATCGGACAGTAGAAAGTTTTCAAACAGCAAATTTTACAAAAATATTCATTTTAAGGTTTTTATTATAATTATAACCTTTTCCCCATTTTGCAACACCCAAATCCGCCTGGGCCACAAAATTCTCACATTTTGAAGTCTTAAAAATACAATTGACCAGGAGAAAATCTACAAGCAGTGAATTTCCAACAAATATTGATTTTAAGGTTTTTGCGATAATTACACGTTTTTTTCCATTTTCCACCCCAATTGAACTGGACCGTAAAATTCCCACATCCCGAATTCTCTTTAAAAATACAATCGACCAGCAGAAATCTCCAAACAGCGAATGTAGCACGCATATTCATGTTAAGTTTTGTCTGATAATGATTACGTTTTCCCATTTTCAACCACCAAATTCACCTAGACCCCAAAATTCCCACTTTCCGAATTCTTTTAAAAAATAAAAGCACTAGTAAAAAGTCTCCAAAACAGATCATTTCACACAAATATTAATTTTAAAGTTCTTCTGATAATTATAACGCTCTTCCCCATTGTGCAACCCCCAAATCCACCTGGGCCGCCAAATTCCCACCACCCAAATTCTGTTAAAAAATTAAAGCAACCAGCAGAAAGTCTCCAAACAAAGTATTTCACACAAATATTAATTTTAAAGGTTTTCTGATAATTATAACGTTTTCCCCATTTTGTAACCCTCAAATTCACCTGGCCCGCTAAATTAACAGCTCCCAAATTCTCTTAAAAAATAAATTCGGCCAGTAGAAGGCCTCCAAACAGAGAGTTTCACACAAATAATATTATACAATTTTTGCAACCCCTAAATCAACCTGAGCCGCAATGTTCTTAAAACCCACAGATTCATCCACATACTACCAAAAACATTATTTGACATTTTTTGTTTCCCCCTGTTTATGCGAACATCCAATTTACTACAAATGCACCTCAGCTTTCTACTCCTATAACTTTGCCCCCATGCATCGCAGACGTCAAAATTCCAACGTGTACGATGAGCGTTAATTCATCTTCTTTCCAACTAGCTTCAAATCACGTTTGGATCTTTAAATAAGTATGCGATGTAACAGCACCGAACGTTTTCGTGCCCAAAAAATAGTTTTAACCCCCGTATTTTCGCCCCTTCGACTCGTACATTTTTACAATTTCTTCAGAAAGTTTGCGCTTGACGAGATTTTCAAAATGATACCAACAACATTCACTTGCAATACGTACAACTTGCAAAAATTTGCGGAAACTTCGCATTTTTCAAGTGTCACACAACTCGCTAGAAGGACCTCGGACTAGCGTTACATCTCTAATTCGTTAAACATTTTCAATGTTAAAACATTTAATAAAGACATAATGACAAACATACCTGCGAAGTTCTACTGCATAGCAGATCATTAAGTACTGCAATTTTCAACCTTCTTAGCATCTTGTACAAGTTGTTTTGAAAGATTTCTAAAAAATAAATGCCATCCGCTCGGCGGTTCCACATTTTATTGTTTATAGTTTATTGTGTTGACTCCTGAAACGTGCTTTAATAGCAAATGTATTTGGAGTAAAGACTTACCTCTTGTATTAGGAGAAACGGTACAGTATAGCGAATAGATCTTTAAGTTTTTTAGCCGATATGTATATTTAGTTTAGGGTTAATTGTTCAATAAATACATTTTAAAATGATTTGTTAAATGGGGAGCTTTTACAGTGTCTAAACTAAATAACTTTGCATTTTCCGTACATATACATATGCACCTGTATTTATATTTTTAAAGTCCCCAACCATTTTTTCTATTACATTCTCTTACAATCTCTTAAGTTTTAGTACAAACAGCTGACACTACCTTCGAACCCTGCCAGTGGCCATCTACGACTGTACCAACAAGTTTATCGCTGCAATGGCATTCTCGCGAAATATTCATGTTAGAGAAAAATACAATTCGACATCCCGTTAGCATCACACCATTTAAGATATACTTGCAAATTTACAATTTCACAAAGGGTCAGAATCAAACTACTTAGCACATTTTCCTTATTTAACAATTGAGACAATAAGGCAAGACATTTCCTCCCTCACCCACCCCTCACAGCCCAGAATTCTCTTTTCTCTTAAACAATACAAAGGACCAGTAGAATTTCACACAAATATTGATTTTAAGGTTTTTCTAATAATTATAAAGTTTTCCTCATTTTGCAACCCCCAAATCCACCTCGGTTGCAAAAGCCCCACATCTCTTATTTCCCTAAAAAATACAATCGACCAGTAGAAGGCCTCCAAACAATGAATGTCACAGAAATATTAATTTTAAGGTTTTTCTGATAATTATAATGTTTTCCCCGTTTGCAACCCCTAAATCCACCTGGGTTGCAGAAGCTCCACACCCCGCATTCTCCTAAAAAATACAAGCGACCAGTAGAACGCCTCCAAACAGCGAAAGTGACGCAAATATTAATTTTAAGGTTTCTCTGATAATTATAACGTTTTCCCTATTTGCAACCCTCAAAACCACCTGAGCCGCAAAAGTCTTAAAACCCCAAAGATTCATCCACATACTACCAAAAACAAAATTCGACATTAATTTCTTTCCCCCTATTTATGCGAACATCCAATTTACTACAAAAGCACCTCAGTTTCATACCCTGTAACTTCGCTCTCGTGCATCGCAGACCCCAAAAACCAGCCAGTACGATGAGCGTTGGTTCATCCTCTTTCCAACTAGCCCCAAATCACATTTAGATCTTTCAAAAAATATGCGATGTAACAGCACCGAACGCTTTCGTGAAAAAAAAGCGTTTTAACCCCTGTATTTTCGCCCCCTCGAATTTTCCAGTTTCACAACCACTCCAGGAAGTTCACCCTTGACGAGAGCTTCAAAATGACACCAACAACATTCACCGCAATATGTACAGCTTGCGCAATTTTTTCAAAACTGTGCATTTTCCAAGCGTCACACAAATCGCTAAGAGATCACCGTACTAGAGTCACATCTCCAATTCGTTAAACATTTTCAATGTTAAAATGTACACCAATAAGCTTGTTGAATGTAATGAAGTATTTCTCCGTGGCATGATGGGAGCGACGGCTCTCTCAGCGCTGCCTGCTGCCTCCCGTAGAAAACTCTACCGCAGGCGCTACAGTCGCGCTGAGTTTAAATTCCGTCTATAATATTTTTTATTTGCAAATTGATGTAATATACATTACAAAGTGTTTTCTTTTATTGTTTCAGTATTCTTAGGACGTTACAACATATTTACCCCCAGTTGCCTTTGATTTTTCAAAATATTTAGTGTCTCAACTTCCACTTGCCAGGGAAGTTCTGAGTAAAGCCCTTTACAGATTTTTTGTATTGTCTTTCACAGTGCTTTGGCCATTTCAAATCTTCTGTAATTAGAATTCCCAAGTCACTGTGTATGATTTTAATTATAGTCCTGCCGTGGATTGTTTTCACATGAATGCATTACAACACACTTTTCAGTATTTAAGGGAATTAACCACAAATTAGACTATTAAAAAATACTGTTCAACTCTTCTTGAATTATGTTAATTATGTTAAGGTATTTTCATAAATTTTTGTCGTTAAAATATCGCCAGGTTTTGCTTTGTTTTGTTTGTGATCATCTTAGATATGTTCGCTGTATATAGCACAAAAGTCAAGGCTCTCAATACCGAGCCCTATGAAACACTACTCTCTCCTAAAATTTTCTTGGTGGTGCGAAATCCTAATCCACTTTCATTTTAAATATAAGATTTGTTAGCATTTGTAACAATGGTGCATAAAAGACAGTTGGGCTGGTTAGACCATGTACAAAAAATACCAGATGAGCGAATAGCAAAAAGAATAAATTCTTTTTGGGTAATTTCAGCAGTCATTCACGTTGCAGGAAAAAAATTTCCAAATTTCTTAAACAATATATATTCAGATTATTTGTAAGCCTCCTTCAGTGTTTAATTGTGAGTTTACATTTGGTTTACATATTGAAATTTTAAATTTTAATCAATTAGGAATTACTTTTAATTAATTATTTGATTTTTGTAGATTGTTTAAAGCTTAAGAGTGATTGATTGTGGTGGAATTTACACACCACTTCATCTTCGTTATAATGACATCTATTTGAAGTTGCTTAACGTCCTTATCTAATCAAAATTAATTATTTAATCTTTATGCACATGTAATCAAAAACCGAAAACTGCAATTGCTCTCTCAAAATCAATACGTGACTACTTGGATACCAGTTTTGGAGACGGTGTGTGCAGCTCTTTAAAATACTCAAAACGGGAGCCAACGGATTTTTTATTAAATAACGGAAAGTGTATCCAGGCATTCGAACGAGAATACGTAAACTCAGGTAGCACAATAAATCTGAAAGAGAGGCTCAACTCAAATATAGGTCGCAGTAGCAAATAAAGCCAGAATGCAAATATAGCAACATAATTCATGAAATTTAACACAGTACATATGAATATCACAAAGTTATTAATCCACTAGCAGAATCGCAGGTGGTCATACTATTACTTGCTATACTAATTAAGTCTGGCTAATTTATCAGTAATAGCATGAGATTCCCAACTGCTGAAAATGAGGACTTCATTCTATCAGACGATGTATGATGTATGGAGAAAAATACTTGTCAATGAATCGGGGATACCGATGTGTTGCAATTTGAATAATAAAGTTTCTGCCTAGAACTTGTCGAAGGTCTTTTATGAATTCCATACATCGTTGTAATTGATGTGTTGTGGAGTGTCCAAATCTCAACCCAAATTCTAGATTCTGAAGTAAACCCCTATTTCTAATTTCTTCCAGCAAGTTTGATATTGTTGACAGCAAGCTAATTGGCCTATATGTTATTAGTGTCTGCTTATTTTTGCCAAGTCTATATAATGCCAATATTTGTGCACGCTTTGGTTGAAAGGTTCTTTATTGCAGTATTTGGTACACGATCATATCCTAGTTTTTTCACATTTAGTTTCATTGCTAGCATTTTGATTTTCCGCAGCGATTTTGGTTTTATTTCGTCATGTAGGTTAGACTAGTGTTGTTGTAAATACGAGGTCTCACATATTCATCAAGGACATTTCCGTTATTATTCGTTGATGAGAAAAGTGATAATCTGCTAGTTCATGGCATGTGTTTTCATTGCTTGTTATTGTTGCATGTATTAATGGTCCAGCTACTTGTGGTTATAGGGTGGATGCATGCAGTGTTAGATCTTGTTTATGGTGGCTGTCGTTATTGTGTTATTTATTGCTTGCAAATGGTAATTTTTTTCTTTACTTAGTTGCTGTGTTAGTATTGTACTAGGACATTTAATTTTGTTGTTCAATGTCTCTTGAAAAGTATTTCACTCGATTTTATCATTGATGAGTTTGAGTAAGGGTTCTTGCTGTTTGGTGATATTGAATGACATTTGAACAGGAAGATGGACGAAGTTCATTTCTGTCACTACATTTTGAGAAATAGTCGTTGTAAATTTTTTAAGTAGCGAAAAATCCAGAATATCAGAAAGTCCATCCGTTCTGTAGATATGTGCGTTGTTCAGAAGCTATTAGAATCGCATGCATGGGATGTAGTACAGGTATTTAACCATATTAATTTTGGATTTATTAGTCCACAACTTCAAGAATACTAAATATCCAGTGGAAATTGTCGGCTGATTGTGGTTAAAAATAGCAAAAAATCATTTTCATCGAGTTTTGTGCTTACTTATTTGTATCTCCAGATCAGTTTGCTCTTGGAATCTTTCTTAGTTTTAATTAAGGGTAATCTTTCTGGCTTTTATCGGAATTTTTATTTTTAATTTTAAATTGCTTATTTTAATCTGGACCAAAATTTACTACATTGAGTTTCAAACTCAAATGCCAATGGGTTCGTTGTACTCAAGAAAATATTACGTACATTCATATAAGAATAAAATTTCTCCTGGTCTCTCGTGTTCTGCGCCACTGACCGGTCCACGATGGGTTTGAAACAGATTATATCCATGCCGGGAAATGGCGGTTGTTTATGTTTTGCTGTCTGGAAAATATGGTTAAATACAATTAATATAAGGCTGGCGGCTTTCACTGGCAGTGCATTGACCCGTGCAGGTCATTGTGGTTCCCTGGTATGCAAATTTGGACACTCGGAATAACATAAACATACAATTTCTGCCTTCTGCAAAACCCGGCTTTCCGGTGCTGCTTTTACCAGCGACCGTTAGAAGATTGCGAGCGGTTCACTGTCCTGGCTGGCGAAAGCAATTTGCCTCCGATGAAATATCAGGATGGCGTCGTTGGACTTGCAATGCTATTACTACAAATACGGTAGTAATTTTTATGAATTTTTAGGTTATAATAACCTCGGTGAAGCCGGTTATGTTTGCTCCAGCGTAACGTGGTGACGTCAGATGCGGGGTTTAGGTTAACAGATTGTCCTACGAGACATGATCCCGTCATAAAGTAGAACCCTGCCAGGTCCAGATTAGGGGAAGGAGTTTTACGAAACGCGTTTCCGTTACAAGGCAAAACTGATTCAGGTTTAGGTTCAAGAAAATGCCCTACGAGACAGGTTAATGTCACAAGGTAGATCTAGGTCAGGAAAGTATTAGGAAACGGGGCTAGGCAAACGGAGAGGACCTAGAGCTCTAGATTAGGATCAGGTCTCAAGACTCAAGTGTTTGAAATTAGATGCAAAAATTGCTTCTATACTTTTTAGTCCGCGTTATCGGTGCAGTCGCTTCAGTTAGAATTAAGTGGTGGCGGAGCGTTGTGTTCCCGACTCGGCGCACTGCTGGTGGACGCCTTCTTATCTTTTGTTCGAGCGTTAAGGCGATGTAACCTTAGATAGTGACGGAATAAGCGCCGTAGAAATGTCTGGCATAATATTGATGATTTATATAAATTTGCTACTGGCGTTAACATTACAAGACAGCTACCTCTCCTAGATTAGGATTTCCGAAATCTGTCTCGGACTTCTAGCTTGTGTTATTGTGTTAGTTATGAGTTGTGTGTTAATAGCCGTTTTTCTGTTCTGGATTTGCTTAAAGTGAGCATAGCCTCTAATTGGCAGGGTGTGTACGAAGTGTTTCAAAAGCACTTTTAGAGGGTATAACTCGACCCGGAGAGATTTAAAAGAAATGTTTTGAAATACCTTGGATAAATGTGGGCCGTGAGGTTTCAAGTTACACTAGTCCATGCGTTGACAGCGTTTGTACTGGAGAATGAACCTCTTCCAATCGTTTTCTAGGCTCAACTGAAGGTATGCAGTGCTTTTTCGTTGTTTTTTAGATTTTGTTTTCCTGGGTGTCGGCCTTGTGTGCATCTACGATAAATTACGTAGTTGGGAAAAATTTTCGTTTTGAGGTACATAATATTAATTTTTCTAAATCAGAAAACTTCGCAATTATAAAAAACTCCAAACAAAAAAAAGTTACAAACAAAAACAAGTTAAAGCCAAAGTTCAAGTTAATATCCGTAACTTTTACATTGTCATCTCAAACTATTGGGATCGAAAAGCTCTGTTGTCAGACTTTTTAACAGTTTTGTATACGGTTTTATCCAATATAGTTTATTATGAAATAAAGAGAAGACCTTAAATCATAAAAACAGTAGTTAATAGTAAAACGTTATTTTTCCAAAGCAATTTAGAAAATACAACGACGAACCTTTATCGACATAGTTTCTAATGCACAATAAATATTACACAATTTCTTTATAACTACGTTGACTTGCTACTAAGGCAAAAAAAATGGCTACTCATAGATAATATAAAGCGAGTGCTTTCAGAAAAATTCAGAAAGTTTAAGTAAAAAATTCGCATTTCGGTCGTGGAAGAATGTTAAGATATAATTACTTCAAATCGCTGTACAGACAAATTCTAGGAAGCATTGAAGAAAAATTGTATCTTGAGCAGTTAATTGGTTTATAATCTAAAATAAATTTACTTTTTCGAGGAAGCAGGTAAGTACAAAAACAATCACTTAAATCTTCTAAATATCAGAATTAGCGGAGCAGAAGATATAAATGGGAAAAGGACGTTTGAAACAGCTGATGGAGTAAACTGCTCTGAATGGGACTCCGGTACGGAATGTGAAACGAACGGTGAAGATTAGCAAAATGATGAACGACGACAGAACAAATATTGCCGGAATTTTCTGGGATAGTTTTCACGGTTGCGCTATGGCCACGATGCGCTCTGAGCTTTAAATTGCAAAATCGTGAGAAGCATTTTACCCGAAATTTATTTGATTTTAGAAGGAATTGATGTAGTACACCGACGTAAGACAAAATGAAGAGGTGTTGCTAACGATCGAGTGTAATTTCGTCGAAAAGCGGTGCATAAATAACCCCCGAGAGTTAATTAAAACCTTAATCCCGCCATTTAGTGCAATTACATATAAATCACACCTAAAACACATAGCTCTTAATTTGAAACCAAGAAAAAATTAAGGTTGACAACGAAATTGGAATGCTGAAGCATTAGCTAAAGGTTGTATGTTAAAACTATAATTCATATTTGATTAATGGTAATTTATTATCGTTTGTTCTCTATTTTTTCACAGATATAATTATTTTATATAACAATTAAGGCATCGCCAAAGAACTCAATTAAGGAGCTTAATGAGATTGTTGTTTAGTTAGTTGCTGTTATAAAAATATATTGATTATTTGTTGTGTTCGCTGCTGGAATGAGTTATTTTCACTTCTTTTATGTACTACTTCTATACATACATCATTTATTTCAAACCCATCAATTATTTTTTTAATACAATTAAAACTTAATGCTTGAAGAGAATGCGGTATTACTCTAATAAAATTAAACAACGTAGGCATTACAAAAATAAACAAAATTGGTCAACAATCCCTTATTCACGCATTATATTACCTTGTTGATTACGTCGAGCCATATTTGTTACAATCCGACATGGCCAATTAATATATTTTCGAAAACCGACATGCGTTTTGGGTCGCCTAATTAGTTTAGCAACCTTTGTCGGAAATCGGCATGCTCCTGATTTTTGTCGTTACAAGCCCAGTCTTGGTATTACGTATCAGCACAACCACCTAATTACTTGGAGATATGGCAGTTTTTCTTTCAAAGCAAAATGTTCAGGCTACCCACAATCTAAGAACTTTTTGTCATGTTCTTCCTACTTATTTTTTTACGTTCGTCGCATTTTCCTTTCTACTTCGCTTTTTTCGGGATTTAGATTCGTTATTTAAATCCCAGCGGTATAGAGTGTTGTAGCGCTGTTTTTTCGCCGTTAACTACGAAAGGATGCATCCAAAAAAAAAATTGAGTCTCCAATCAGAAATGGTCGATGCACTTGTGCCGTACGGTGCATAGGTAAATGTTTTATCTACTTCAGGAATGGAAACGGAGGGAGTGAGTTTGAGCGTACGGCACGAAATGTGCTCCCGAAATAACTCAAAACGGGTAGTTTCTCGATAAAAATCCATAGAAAGATGTGAAATTTCTTGAATCGAAACCTTGTTTGCCTGTGTTGCATTTTATTCCACCCATCGAATGAAACTTCCCGCTTCTGAAGCAAATTGTGCATAACCTATGGCTTATAAAGCAACGTGAATAGAACGTTTCGTATTGGAAAATGTATTTTCAGTATTTACACTTCTACCCAATTTTCTTCACCGACCAGTTATGTCATCAAGGGTATGAATATAAAAAAAAACTTTTTTTTCAAAAAGGGCTATTTGGAGACGATTCACTTTTACTTCCAAAACACGAAGAAAGTAGTGTAATCGTGAAAAAATCATCTTCGGAGATTTCTTCAGATCTTGACATTTCAGGATCCCTAGATGACGAAAAACATGTTTTTTCAATTCCGTCTGTCTGTCTGTCTGTCCGCCTTTTGGCGGTATAGCTAAAAAAATATTTGTTGGAGAAAGTCGATATTTTGCATGCGAATTATGTATTCACCTGGCATAAAAGCAAATATACGTTTGTTCAAATAAAATACAGGGTGAGCAGTTTAAAAAAATAAATATTGTCTATTTTTAACTGAAGAATAGATAAGAGTAATATCTTGCACATCACCCATACATGTTATAAAAGAACAAATTCTACTATTTTTACTCGCAATTTTCTCTCGAGCACACTTAACTCAACTATTAAGTGACTTAAAATAAAAGCACAGCGATATCGGAAAACAGGGGACTCATCAAATTTCTTAAAGGCTCCAACTACTACGACACGAAACCTCGCGAGTGGTACTATGCGTCCAAGGTCTATTGTACACTTGAATTGATGTTTCAGTGCTAATAAGTAGCTTTTTAGTACAGGCTCCAGTAGTCCCTCGCATAAGTATTAACTTTAAACGCTGAGAAACGTGAAAAATTTCCGAGTTTAATGTGACCAAAAGCGTAAACAGAACAGCCAATTTTGTGTAGAATACATATAAACTCAACTAAACTAATTAACTAAAAACTCAAGCGTTTGAGGTGAACACATCGTGGCTACCCATTCCTTAATCCTTTTTACAATCGGTTAAAAATTCGCCAGCGTAACCGTAATCAAAAATGCTCCCAGTATCACAAAAACTACACGGATTAGTATTTTCAGTTTAGAGGACTCATATGACTGTAAATACGCAGGCTTTATACGCTGAAGATACCTGGAGGGATAGAGCAGGCTTTATCTATGCAGAAGCTATCCAGGGTTGCGGCTTGGGGGGTTCGTGCTGAGAGGCAGTCCAAGCAAATGTACAAATTGGGGTGGAACAGGCTTTTCTCCAGTTATCGCACAGGGGAAAGACCGTATGGTCTCAGATCTTGGAAGCTGTTAGATTATCGGAAAGGCGTAGAACTGTGTAGGAGCTGGTTCTCCAAGTCCTATAAAAGACGACATCAGAGCCCAAGAGGGAACACATGCAGAGCATGGCACTAACGATGCACAAAGGGGTACGAGATAAGTGGCGTACATCGGGGCCACCTGAGTTAGCGTATTTTAGAAGAATCTGGCACGCCACTGTTTTTTAGCCAAAAGTTTTGTAGCTATTGTAAGTCGTTTAGGTCTTATTAACGTCCAATGAACGAAATTGCTGTTACAGATTTTACCGTTTTTCTCGAAAAACGTTTATTTTATCAAAAAAATAAAAGATACAACTTTTGTATAGTTTCAATAGATAAAGCTAAAAAACAGTGGCGTACCAGATTTTTCTAAAATAAGGTAACTGATGCGGTCCTGATGCACGCCACTGCTAAAAATAAATTAAATTTGCTTTGGCCAAACAATGCCATTTTATGAAATACTAACCTACACAAAGTTTCATTGGAATACCTAGGCGTTTCCAGATCTCTAAAAAATTTTTTTTTTGTTTTAAACTTCAAAGTCCTATATCTTGAAAACGAAACCCTTTAGGTCGCATGTTTGTATGATTTTTGTTGTTGATTTCGTGCTGGAGAACACATCCCTAAAATAGTGCCGTGCAATTCTGAAACACCCTGTATAATTGTTACTATACATGTGCTTTGACATTCAACATTAAATTATTGAGGTTAGAATTCTATTATTGGTCATTATGTTAACTAAAACTTCGAGAGGCTCTATTGTAGTGTTTGAAAGTTATTTACGGTTTAGAGATCCTGGCACCCACTAAGTAATTGTCAGTACTATAAACTTTGGCCCTTTGATTGAACCTATGACATTCTACCGACGTGTTGATAAGTAGCTAACGGGTATCTTACCAATTAGTGTATGAGATAAGGTTTGAGTAATAAATCTTTTATGTTAGGTTTGCCAATTTTTATTAGTGACAATATGTGCACACTTTAAATCTCCAGTTTAACCGTTTGCTAACTTTACCACTTCACTCTACCGAAATATTTAACCGACCATTCAGATATCCTATCACTAATATACACAATAATCTTCCATTACATCTTATATCACTGCCAATTAATAAATTCAGAGTAACTTTGAAGAATATGCTACTCGATGATTTTACATTTTAGAGACGTTTGTTTCACTGCACACTAGGTACTTTTTGTTTAAAATTTATCCGCTAGGTCTACTTTTAACTTTAAGTATTTCTGTTACATCTTCGAGGTTAAGTGGAAGAGTAGTTGGTAGTATTTATTCTGCCATCTTGGACGTCGCCTCGTAAATTGTTTAATTTTTGTTAATATTACCTGTACATACGTGATATAATAAAAGCGTTATTATTATTATTATTGTTTTTTGTATGATTAACTTGAAAAGAGGCTTCCACGAATGGGGCCCCCAGTTAATCCCGGACCTGGACACAACGTCGACTGCCCACAACGTCGACCGGGTATTTTGAACGCCCACAACGTCGACCGTGCCCACAACGTCGACGGAGGTTTGTTGGCCACAGCGTCGACCGTGCCCATAACGTCGACCTGTCTTCAGAGACACAACGTCGACCGTGCCCACTACGTCGACTCGTATAAAATGACGCTACGTACATCGCGGCGGTAGCGTCGCGGACGATAAGACCCGAAAAATTCAAGACTTTGCAGCGCCGCATCGTCGAGTCCAGAACACGTATATGGAACGAGGGACGCAACGTCGACCATGCCCATAACGTCGACCCGCCTTAAGGGACACAACGTCGACCGTGCCCATATCGTCGATCCGTCTTGAGGGACGCAACGTCGACCGTGCCCATATCGTCGACTCGTCTTGAGGGACGCAACGTCGACCGTGCCCATATCGTCGACTCGTCTTGAGAGACGCAACGTTGACCGTGCCCATAACGTTGACTCGTCTTGAGGGACGCAACGTCGACCGTGCCCATAACGTCGACTCATCTGTAGCTACGTCAGGGCTTAATATGATTTTACCTACCCCACGCATTCTTTTTTTTTCTATGCCGTAGATACATTTTGAATAAATTAGAGTATAGTGTTACCTGTTTGACAGAATTTGTTGGACCTTCTATATTATAAAGCATTATACACCAGTTCCGCAATTCTGTAGCTACGAATAAACCAACAATATAATATCACTATCACTTTCTTAATGTGAAAATTATATTACTTCTTTAACAAAAAATCTGGTGTGATAAACGCACACAACTTCCTTTTACAGTGATATTATCATTAGCCCAAAATTTGATTTTTAATTTTTAAGCATTTTGTAAAATTTTCAAAAATTACAAATTCTGCAAAAACGGTACAAAATAAAGCGTTAGTATTTTAAGCTGCATTCAAAAATGTAATAACATATAGGCTGTTCTATTTTAAATAGGAGTTAATAAAAAAAATTGAAAAAAAAAACAAAAGAAACCCATATTAGAAGTATTCGACTGGAAAATCACTTATGTCACATCAATACACATTAAACATGTAATAAAAATATGAAGTTTGAAAAAAATCGTTGAAGCCGTTTTTGAAAAAATCGAAAAGAAAACTGAAAAATGTTCTCCAAAAGCTTGCTGTCGCATCTACATAGTAGACAAAACTTATATATGAAGTTTCAACGCCATACCTCTTTTCGTTTTTGAGATATTCTGTTCACAGACACACAGACAGATCAATGAAAAGAAATATGTTTATCCTCAACCGGGTGTATAGTAGCCTATTCTAGCCCGAGGGCGCAAAGTAAACCATTCTCGCCCGAGGGCGGAAAAGTAAATTTTTCTGACCATGTTTACGTAGTTGCTACGGAAATGCAGCTTGCTTTTATTAGATCCTGGTATTATGATTTTTAATGTTAATAGTTGGAAAATCTTTACGTATAAAAATACATGGCACCACGTCTTTTCGGTTGAGGATAAAATTATGTATATATATCTCTGGCGCAAGGGCGATTTCATCCCTTGATGATTTACAAACTATTATCGCGGACTGAAATCGCTTACCTTGCGCCCTTGATATATAAACTACTATTTTTGGGTTCAGGGGACTCTAAAATGTGAAGATCTGTTGAAAACTCAATTTCGAATTTTTGGGGTGAATCCAATACTTCCTTTATTGTAAATGGAAGTAAAAATTTACAGCGATGCTGGTTTTAGATTTTTACTACCTTCATTTGTTGCTGAATAGTGGCGTCATCGGAGGTTTTTTTAAATGGAACAATTCCTACATATTTTCTAGTACCATTTAATTGAGATTTTTTATTTTCAGCTTTATAACACTTTTATACCATTTCACAAGGAAATCTGTGATATCAATAAACGGTGTTTGTTGAGGGTCATTTAATTGATATAATGTACGAATCGTTAATACAACGAAATAAAAATACTCCCCACTTCAATAACTAATAATTTATTGTAACAAAAAGCTTTATTTAATATAAATATTAACAGTAAGTTTCTTACTGTTAATGAATATCACTTCGAGAGATCCCTTTGAGAAAGTAGAGCTGTATTTTGGAACTATTTAACACGAAAAATAAAAATTTGCCAAAACGTCAAAATAACAGATAATAAATGCATTTTTTTTTTAAAATACCTTTTTTAGTCTCTTTTTAGTTCCCTTTCTCGATAGTAGAAAAAATCATGTGCGAAACACGTAGGAAAAGTGTCTTTTTCTACGATCGTGCCAAAATGTCAACTTTTTGCACTGTTTCTAGTGTCAAAAGCGACGTTTGTAGCACTCTTAATACCGGGCGACCATAAATGATGTGATATTTTTATCTTAGGTTAGCACTGTTAATGTTGGTTATCATGCTGTCAATTTTAAGTCTACGTCAAATTCGAGGTTAGCAGGTTAGGTTTTGTGTCAGTTTGTGTCAAAACTGACGGAAAGCCTAACCTGGTAACTATTTCCTATCTTGTTGCACAAATAGCTATTTCAATTCAGTGCAGGACATGGCTAACCCTTATGGAAAATTGTAATGATTATAAAAGTTACAAGAATAAACAGGTATATATACTTTATAATTTATTTTTGGAAATATAAATAGAATCTAAATACGTAAGTGTTTTTTCTGAACGCTACATGGAAGTTACCAGTCGTAAATATCCCTGCACCGGAATCCTGTCCAGGGGGCAAGTTCCATGATCAATGATCCTATCGTAAGCGACATCTTCGGGATCTGGCGGTATGTTGTGAAGCCTTTGGCGTGTTTCGCAGCATTCATCGCACAGCCCAATGTGCCCACACGGTATTAATGCCATAGTGGAACGCGATGTAAGACAAATCATGCAATACCCAAGATTTACCATGCTAGCTGCTTTCGCTACTTCTTCCACTCTGTCGTCCACCACGTCGGCCGCCACGTCATCGGTGTCCTCGTCGTCGTCCTGGTCCGGTTCTACTTCAGCGTTGTCTAAAATTTTGTACAAGACGGAATAATGTTTAAGAGTAACATACTCCGACCCAGGGCCGGCGCAAGAAGTGAAGCGACCGATTTAGTGGTATTTCGTGACAGTCTTTAGTCTTAGGTTTGATTTTATTTTATTTTGTTTATTAGTGTGCTTGTAATAATAAAAAAAATTATAATTTATGTTGTTTCTTTTCTTGATATTCACAAAAATTCCGCCCCCTTTCATCGTCTCTGTGTTGAAAGGGGTGGCATAAACCTTGCTCACCTCAGGCGGCAGTTTGGTCGCGCCGGCTCTGTGTTCTACTTAAAGTAAAAATAATATTAAAGTACAACTTACCATTCACGTTAAATTCGGGAAGAAGATTACCAGGAAGGCGTGCTAGGAGATACTCCTCATTTTCTACTTCGACCTGTTCCTCATCTGCTAAATTTTGACGGATCAGACCCTGCATGGAATAGGCGACAACTTCGAGGTATGCCCCGATGTTTCCATCTTCTGGTAAAACCGCTGTGGCGTGTTTGATTCTTTGCGAATTCAACAAGTACTTCCTTTTTGCAATGGCTTTAATTTGAAGGCCCTCGTCGACAAACGCCCTAATTTTTCGTATCGTCGCAGCGGTGATATTGCGAATTCCGTCTGCAACAAGTTCAATATAAAAAAAATTGCGGAGGCCACCTTTACTTAATAGTTATTTGTGTACCTAAAGCGTAAAGTGATACTTTATAGTGCGAGAGCGACAAAGACACTTTACACTAGTGGTGCACACATAGTTTTTTCTGCGACTAATTAAAAATTACTACAAAATTTAACAAAAAAATGTATATTTACTGAAAATTTATTCATTCTGTCAGTTTTTCAAGTAACGTCAAGTCAGTAAGCAACAGATGTCTTTTTTAAGCGAGAGTAAAGTTAATTTTATTGGTCGTTACTATGCTCGTCTCCCATGGCAGCGAGCAATAACATTTACTTTACGCTGGCCGCCCATAGCAACGACCAATAAAATTAACTTTACTCTCGCTTAAAAAAGACATCTGTTGCTTACTGACTTGACGTTACTTGAAAAACTGACAGAATGAATAAATTTTCAGTAAATATACCTTTTTTTGTTAAATTTTGTAGTAATTTTTAATTAGTCGCAGAAAAAACTATGTGTGCACCACTAGTGTAAAGTGTCTTTGTCGCTCTCGCACTATAAAGTATCACTTTACGCTTTAGGTACACAAATAACTATTAAGTAAAGGTGGCCTCCGCAATTTTTTTTATATTGAACTTGTTGCAGACGGAATTCGCAATATCACCGCTGCGACGATACGAGAAATTAGGGCGTTTGTCGACGAGGGCCTTCAAATTAAAGCCATTGCAAAAAGGAAGTACTTGTTGAATTCGCAAAGAATCAAACACGCCACAACGGTTTTACCAGAAGATGGAAACATCGGGGCATACCTCGAAGTTGTCGCCTATTCCATGCAGGGTCTGATCCGTCAAAATTTAGCAGATGAGGAACAGGTCGAAGTAGAAAATGAGGAGTATCTCCTAGCACGCCTTCCTGGTAATCTTCTTCCCGAATTTAACGTGAATGGTAAGTTGTACTTTAATATTATTTTTACTTTAAGTAGAACACAGAGCCGGCGCGACCAAACTGCCGCCTGAGGTGAGCAAGGTTTATGCCACCCCTTTCAACACAGAGACGATGAAAGGGGGCGGAATTTTTGTGAATATCAAGAAAAGAAACAACATAAATTATAATTTTTTTTATTATCACAAGCACACTAATAAACAAAATAAAATAAAATCAAACCTAAGACTAAAGACTGTCACGAAATACCACTAAATCGGTCGCTTCACTTCTTGCGCCGGCCCTGGGTCGGAGTATGTTACTCTTAAACATTATTCCGTCTTGTACAAAATTTTAGACAACGCTGAAGTAGAACCGGACCAGGACGACGACGAGGACACCGATGACGTGGCGGCCGACGTGGTGGACGACAGAGTGGAAGAAGTAGCGAAAGCAGCTAGCATGGTAAATCTTGGGTATTGCATGATTTGTCTTACATCGCGTTCCACTATGGCATTAATACCGTGTGGGCACATTGGGCTGTGCGATGAATGCTGCGAAACACGCCAAAGGCTTCACAACATACCGCCAGATCCCGAAGATGTCGCTTACGATAGGATCATTGATCATGGAACTTGCCCCCTGGACAGGATTCCGGTGCAGGGATATTTACGACTGGTAACTTCCATGTAGCGTTCAGAAAAAACACTTACGTATTTAGATTCTATTTATATTTCCAAAAATAAATTATAAAGTATATATACCTGTTTATTCTTGTAACTTTTATAATCATTACAATTTTCCATAAGGGTTAGCCATGTCCTGCACTGAATTGAAATAGCTATTTGTGCAACAAGATAGGAAATAGTTACCAGGTTAGGCTTTCCGTCAGTTTTGACACAAACTGACACAAAACCTAACCTGCTAACCTCGAATTTGACGTAGACTTAAAATTGACAGCATGATAACCAACATTAACAGTGCTAACCTAAGATAAAAATATCACATCATTTATGGTCGCCCGGTATTAAGAGTGCTACAAACGTCGCTTTTGACACTAGAAACAGTGCAAAAAGTTGACATTTTGGCACGATCGTAGAAAAAGACACTTTTCCTACGTGTTTCGCACATGATTTTTTCTACTATCGAGAAAGGGAACTAAAAAGAGACTAAAAAAGGTATTTTAAAAAAAAATTGCATTTATTATCTGTTATTTTGACGTTTTGGCAAATTTTTATTTTTCGTGTTAAATAGTTCCAAAATACAGCTCTACTTTCTCAAAGGGATCTCTCGAAGTGATATTCATTAACAGTAAGAAACTTACTGTTAATATTTATATTAAATAAAGCTTTTTGTTACAATAAATTATTAGTTATTGAAGTGGGGAGTATTTTTATTTCGTTGTATTAACGATTCGTACATTATATCAATTAAATGACCCTCAACAAACACCGTTTATTGATATCACAGATTTCCTTGTGAAATGGTATAAAAGTGTTATAAAGCTGAAAATAAAAAATCTCAATTAAATGGTACTAGAAAATATGTAGGAATTGTTCTATTCAAAAAAACCTCCGATGACGCCACTATTCAGCAACAAATGAAGGTAGTAAAAATCTAAAACCAGCATCGCTGTAAATTTTTACTTCCATTTACAATAAAGGAAGTATTGGATTCACCCCAAAAATTCGAAATTGAGTTTTCAACAGATCTTCACGTTTTAGAGTCCCCTGAACCCAAAAATAGTAGTTTATATATCAAGGGCGCAAGGTAAGCGATTTCAGTCCGCGATGATAGTTTGTAAATCATCAAGGGATGAAATCGCCCTTGCGCCAGAGATATATATACATAATTTTATCCTCAACCGAAAAGACGCGGTGCGATGTATTTTTATACGTAAAAATTTTCCAACTATTAACATTAAAAATCATAATACCAGGATCTAATAAAAGCAAGCTGCATTTCCGTAGCAACTACGTAAACATGGTCAGAAAAATTTACTTTTCCGCCCTCGGGCGAGAATGGTTTACTTTGCGCCCTCGGGCTAGAATAGGCTTCTTTGCACCCGGTTGAGGATAAACATATTTCTTTTCATTGGTCTGTCTGTGTGTCTGTGAACAGAATATCTCAAAAACGAAAAGAGGTATGGCGTTGAAACTTCATATATAAGTTTTGTGTACTATGTAGATGCGACAGCAAGCTTTTGAAGAACATCGCATAACCGGAAGTAGGTGTTTACTCTTGTGATTTTTCAGTTTTATTTTCGATTTTTTCAAAAACGGCTTCAACGATTTTTTTCAAACTTCACATTTTTATTACATGTTTAATGTGTATTGATGTGACATAAGTGATTTTCCAGTCGAATACTTCTAATATGGGTTTCTTTTGTTTTTTTTCAATTTTTTTTATTAACTCCTATTTAAAATAGAACAGCCTGTATGTTATTACATTTTTGAATGCAGCTTAAAATACTAACGCTTTATTTTGTACCGTTTTTGCAGAATTTGTAATTTTTGAAAATTTTTACAAAATGCTTAAAAATTAAAAATCAAATTTTGGGCTAATGATAATATCACTGTAAAAGGAAGTTGTGTGCGTTTATCACACCAGACTTTTTGTTAAAGAAGTAATATAATTTTCACATTAAGAAAGTGATAGTGATATTATATTGTTGGTTTATTCGTAGCTACAGAATTGCGGAACTGGTGTATAATGCTTTATAATATAGAAGGTCCAACAAATTCTGTCAAACAGGTAACACTATACTCTAATTTATTCAAAATGTATCTACGGCATAGAAAAAAATGAATGCGTGGGGTAGGTAAAATCATATTAAGCCCTGACGTAGCTACAGATGAGTCGACGTTATGGGCACGGTCGACGTTGCGTCCCTCAAGACGAGTCGACGATATGGGCACGGTCGACGTTGCGTCTCTCAAGACGAGTCGACGATATGGGCACGGTCGACGTTGCGTCCCTCAAGACGAGTCGACGATATGGGTACGGTCGACGTTGTGTCCCTTAAGGCGGGTCGACGTTATGGGCATGGTCGACGTTGCGTCCCTCGTTCCATATACGTGTTCTGGAGTCGACGATGCGGCGCTGCAAAGTCTTGAATTTTTCGGGTAATGTCGTCCGCGACGCTACCGCCGCGATGTACGTAGCGTCATTTTATACGAGTCGACGTAGTGGGCACGGTCGACGTTGTGTCTCTGAAGACAGGTCGACGTTATGGGCACGGTCGACGCTGTGGCCAACAAACCTCCGTCGACGTTGTGGGTGTTCAAAATACTTGGTCGACGTTGTGGGCAGTCGACGTTGTGTACAAGACCCGTTAATCCGCTGCGAATTCCGGTTCAATGGGATTGCCGGGAACTGCCACTTAATAACCCTTGACTTGGGTTCAGTTATTTGTTGGAGTGAAACAAGACTTAACAAACACGAGTATATTGAGTAACAACGATTACAAGCGTCACTGATGGACCGATGGTTTTTACAAAAGCTGCAACTGTTGTGACACGCTTGGATTGGCCACGCGAAAATAGCGAATTGCGCGTAACCGTAACACAAAACAACCTGGAAACGTCTTTACCAGGGAGTTAGAACGACCGCAACCCAGCACAAAGCATAGCTGAACTTGCTTACTCGAAATTTTGAATCTAACTAACTCTGAATTTACAACGAGCCGAACTCGCAAATTCATCAAGGAGGGGAAAGCTCAAACACTATTGGCTGAGGCGATCCTGCGTAGCCAATCGGAGCGTCGCACGTAGGAATAAATACTTATTCTAAGAATCTTAATGCTAAGCTCTCTCAATGAGGCAATTGAACGAAATCCATAAACACATGATTCCCAAATATGCTAAGTCGGCTTAAGTTCTATTAGAAAATGTATCCATCCGCTTAAAAGCCATTAAGGGAAGCTTACAAATTCCTTTCCAATATTAACAGAGGCAAACAAATACGGCAAGATGCAAATTTGACTTTACCACGACCTTTGAATGAGATAGAACAGTTATGACTTGAATTACATGATTAATTATAATCAAAAAGGTTTTGATGCACGCATCTGTGTGAATCAAACAATTATTAACCCCTCAGAATAAAGTAGAAACACACAGAATCATGGGGTACATATTCCTTAAACTTGCTTTTCCGATACTAAACTTTCAAGCAGAAGTGTAATTTAGTTTATCCGGAGCAGACAGGTTGATTATACTTACTACTATATCCAAGTAATCTTGCAATTAATGGTTGTTGCAACAGCTCGACTTACCTAGAAAAAAATTACATAATTAGCATGTCGTATCGGCAAACTAGGCTTTACTTGAAATTAGAAACAAATCGAAAACGTTAATTGGAAAATCACGTGCATTCAACATATTCCTGTACACTTTACAGGTTGTACTAATTGCCCTTTTAAATTTATTGTTTTACATGCAGATTATATGACTACCTGTCATCAAACACAGAAAAATTCAGTAAAATATGTACAAGCTAGAAGAGCATCTAAAAAATAATTTAAAAAATAGATAATGGTAATAATTTTGCACATAGCTCAGGCCTAACCCTTGATGAAAATGGGACCCAACAGATACGGGATAAGTGTAAAGAGGGACAAAAAGTGGCAAAGAACAAAAGCGGTGTCTTTAATGGCGCTGCATCGCAAAGATTCGCAGGGTCTGAAGTTCGAATGTCATAGTAGGTAATGTTGTTCATTTAAAAGTAGATGTAATTTGCATTGCAAAGTGTTACGTTTTATTATATCAGTATTGGCAGGAACGTTCGGATATTTTTACACCTAGTTCCTCTATTTTTAAAATGTTTTGGTGTCACTTGTGAAGGAAGTTCTGAGTAAAGCCCTATACAAATTTTTATGTAATGCATTCATAATTTTAGAATTAAAAACATTTCCTAATGTACAGTCATGTATTTTATAATCGCAAAATTAACTTGAATTGCAATTTATTTTTTTTTTAATTTCCAAGGAAGAATTATGCTTTCTGGATGAAAATATATGTTTGAATTCAGTTAGTGATCTATTTAAATCTGTAGAAGTAATTGAAACTTATCTCTAACATGCAATTTTGTCAAAACCAAATTAAACTAAACTTTAATGTGACCGGTAAAACATTTTACTTTCCTCGTCTAAAAGACAAAGGAAGTACTGTAATCACGAAACAATTACCTTCAAAGATTTCTTCACATCTTCACGTTTCAGCGTCCCTATATGACGAAAAACAGGTTTCCTCAAATCCGTCTGTCAGTCTCTCTGCATGTTGGTGGTATAACTTAAACAATATTTGTTGGAGAAGAAGACGATATTTGTATGCCTATTATATGTCTACTGGCATGAAACCGCAAAAATTTTGGAGAAATATATACAAGGTGAAAACCTTAAGAACAATAAATGTTGTTTATTTTTGCTTTAACTGAGAAATAGATAATAGTAATAATTTACACATAGCTCAGGCTTTATTATTGTGGTAAGTGAGACTTAACAGATACAGGTATACAGATATATATCCGGTATTATACTACCACACGTGGTTTTCCGGTTCTCAAACGCCCAATATCTCTAGGAAGTCATTGATTCTCTTATTCCGCTATTCCGGGATCGTCTTGGTCGCCCTCTATTTCTTTTCCCAGGTGGAGTCCAGCCAAAAATTCTTTTTGGCCATCTCTGATCGTTCATTCTTAATGTCCGAACCATTTGAGGGTTTGTCTGTCGATCCTAACTACAACGCTGTCTTGGGCATCCATTCTGCGTCGTATTTCCCCATTTGTTACGTGTTCTATTCTTGATACCCCGGCACTTCTAAAGTAATCCATCTCGACCGCTTGTAGTTTCCGTTTATATTCGCCGTTAAGGGTCCATGTTTCGCAGCCGTAACACTCGACAGATTCCCTCATTGATTTTCCTATATGTTTCTTCATCTTTGGCGATATGCTTTAATTCCTCCATATTGAGTTAAGGCAACCTAACACTCTCCGACTGTTTTCTATACGAATTTAATTTCATCTTGGTCTACTCCATTTTTTGTCTGCACCCAGATACTTGAATTGATCAACTTCCTAAATTTCTTTATTGTCATTTATTAGCATTTGAAACGGAACATCGCTGTTTATAACTAAATATTTAACTTTGTTAATATTTATGTTAAGGCCCATTGTAAAAAACTTTCTGAGAGTCTTTTTAACATGATATCTAGATCGTACGAGTCTTGTGCGATTAATACCTGATCATCAGCAAAATTAAGCGTGAAAAGGTAGTTGTCCCTAGTGGGTATACCCATGTTTTTTACCATTTTTTTCCAATTTCATAACATAGCTTATAGATATATGTTGAAAAGGATAGGCGATAAATTGCATCATTGTCGCAGTCCTTTGGTAGGGGAAAATGGTTCTACTAGTTGTCTTCCATTTCTTACAAATGCCTTATTAGTACGATGTATTTCTTTTACAATGTTTATTATGGGTTTATTGATATTCATTATTACCAAGGCTTCCTATAGTTTGCTTCTAGGAATCGATTAATAAGCTTTTTGAAGACCTATAACAGCTAAATGAATTTCTTCCCCTACTGCAATTACTTTCTCGGCTAGCTGCTGCAATACAAATATATTGTCTACACAAGATCTTCCCGGTGTAAAATCGCTTTGTTCATCACTTATTCTACCCTCTAGGTTATTTCGTAATTTTGTTGTTAATGTTCTTCCAAATACTCTGCTGAAGGTGGTATTAACACTTAACTCACGATAGTTATTAGGGTCACTCTTGAATCCTTTTTTGTGTAGAGACACTATCTCAAACACTTTCCACTGAGCAGGAATTTTGTTTGGTCGAAGACAGTTATTAAAATGTGCTACTAATCTTGTTGTTAAGTGAGGTCCTTCGTACTTCAGTAACTCAGCTGAAATTCGTCCTAGTCCCGTTGCTCTTCCATTCCTCATTATTTTCAGTACTATTACCATTTGTGCTTTAGATACTTCCACGCGCTCATCTGTATTCATGTTCTGTGTCACAGCATCCTCTTCAATGTATTCTGGTATTTAGAATAGTATGGTACCTTATAACGCAGCAGAAACTAGTCCAATTCGAGCACTGCCGTGGCTCATTTATTTCAGCGGCGGACAAGAAGCTGGTCTCGAAATATTAGCCTATTCTTTATTTACAAATTGATCAAGTTCGCGAAGAGAAGTTCTGAAACATCTTTACAGATTTTTTAAATTTTGTCTGGACAAAAATTTACATTTTAAAGTATGGAGTGCGTTTAAAACACGATTTGTAGTTACCGATTGTTAAAATGAAAGTTGTTATTCTAGTTTTGAACATAAACCTCTTCTGTTAGCAGCTATGCACTTTTTCTTAAGGAATTTGCGGTCAAGGAAATTTTATTTCTGCTCAAAATAGACAACAAACGAAGGGTTATATTCATCCTACTGGTTTTATATCCCCCTATTAAGATTAGTTAGATGGAATTTGTTCATCGGTATAATAGTTTTCAATAGGTCCTTTGCAAGGTGTTGGTGGAATATTCGCAATTTTATATTAACATAACTAAGTGAAGAGAGTACTAAAATGGTAATTTGATTTTACTGAAAGCGTTTCTTCAATTTAAAAAATGAAGGACGTGGCAGTTATAGATAATTAATTAAGTTGTTCATCTTGAAGTAATCCGTCTTACCATTTATTAATGTTACTAAAGATGAGAAGGGTATTAGGTTGGACGTTTATAACACCCCTAAAACTTTTATCTGCAATTCCTCATGAGATAAGATGAAAAATACAAAAAATAATTCTACGTACTGGAATTGAAACGTTTATTAGTCTAAAATTCGGAGGAAGTTAATAAAGTGCAGCTCTATGATAAATGACACGACTTTTGCAGCTTTGTGATTGTTTAACGGACTATTCTTTAATGCTCGATTATAAACTTTTATACCGATAAAAAGGAGCGAATCGCGAACCGATTCCTCATAAAGCCAACTGCTAGAGAGTAGATTTAGTTGAAAAGTTGGACAAAGGCGTCCACTTTGAGCGTATTGTACAATGGACTTTGGCAGCTTATTACCGAAATATATGTTCAAAGTTGAGCTTATCGTTGTAAAGCGGTTCATATCCGGTTTTGTACTACAGAACAAGTTAATAACAATACTTAGACTTCCTGCAATAGCCAAGAATCTCAGACCGGCCGTGCGAGTAAACTGGTGCTGCTTTATGCGTTTAATTAATTTAACGCGGGGTAGTAAATTTTAAAGCGAATCTGTTTAATAACCGCCCTTGGCAACACAGCTGCGTTATAGCAACGGTGCAACGCGTGGAAAAAACTTTTTAAAATTGCCGATAGGTAAAATGTTACATTTTTCAAAAGCTAAGGCCTACTAGATACATTCTTCCGAAATTACAAATCTTGTTTGTAAATATATGCATTTTTTAAATTTTACAACGGAAAATAAACCACGTAAGTTAGAGTGCAACTACAGGAGAGAGGCACAGCTTTCAGCCTCAACATAAAGAGAGAAAGTTTTAGAAAAACTTTTAGAAGTTAACTGCTTATGACATCTGTTATAAATTTCATGGCTTTGAAATCCGTAAAGTATTTACAGAAAATTCCGTAAAGTTGGTTGGCACTTAATGTTCTTGGAATGCACATTTATAAAACGAAAACGAAATATCCATATTTATATACTTGCACGTTTTTTACATTTTAAGATGTATTTTTCAAAATAATACGTTTAACTGGTACGTAAAACCATATTACAGAATTGCTATTAATATCGTAGATTCCTAAACCATTGATTTTATAAAAAAATAATATTTGAAGTAGTCACCCACACACAAAAATCCAGATTTTACTTTTTAAAAAGAGCTTTGCATGTATTCTACTGAATTTAAATGACTCTATATTAAGCGTTTTCTCGTTTACTGTTAATGTAAATTCATTATGTGACACTAATTCAAGTTCTATTACCATTCAATTATTGCCGCTTCCAAAATGCAAAACTTCTAACATAATGCAACTAAGCCTACCTGTATTATTTACTTTTACTTTATATTATAATATTTATTTTTCAATAAATAAAATTTTAGCCCCAACATAAAGCAGTTTGAAATTTTATCCTCAATTGCCTCTCCATCTGGCTAATTAAAATATAATCATTTAATTAAGCTTATTTACGTTAATAAAGGCATGTTGCTGTTTTTATATTTTATCTAGTTGCAACTTATTACAAACTACAGGGTTGGATTCTTACACTGTTGACATTTTACCATTGTATGGCATATGCTAGATTCTGACGAGTGACAGATAATCACAAAATATATAATCCCAGACAAAACTGTCCGAAACACAGAAAATTCAGCGTAATTTGACAACAAATTAACCAACAATCAATCAGTTCACTTCAGGTAAATTGTAACAATGCTTTCATAATACTCAAGTAGTTTGGCTAACCTAGAATTGGTTTTACATTTGCAAAAAAAAACGCCAACTCGCATTCGTTCTTTCTCCAAGATACCTCGATCTCGTTTCTGGCTTCTGCTTCCTGACAAGCTTTTTGCTGGTGTTTCCTGGCTCTGAACCTCGAACAAAGCCTCCTCTAGGTGCTGCACCTTGATTTCCGCTTCACGCAGGTTCAAATCTTATAGCATCTCTGATCCAAAGTCGAACTCGCACAGGCTACGCTCCAGGTCTAATTGGAACTGTACTCTGGAACAATGCCAATTTGACCACAGCTGGCATGCACACACAAGCATACAATAAAACACAACTGGACGCAAAATATTAACTTTTATCTATAAATTAATATCAAAATTGTAAAGCCAACCAAGACACACCCTTCGGCTTGGCTTCCCCAACAAATAATAACAACGACTCTCTAGGTCACCATAGCAACATGATTTACAATTGTTCATCCGTAAGTGTACATACTTTGATCTTATTTTTTAATTGTTTTTATAACTGTCATTCAAAAAACTGTAATCTCACAATTGGTCGTACTTTTCACTTGAGTTCACTATTTGTTAATAAACACTGATTAACAAGCCACTAGCACATTCTTGTAATCTGCAATAATTCTCAGCCTCCTTTTATATGCTCTTTGCATGATCTGTGCCTTCTTCACTGCTTTGTAACCTCTTTAGCTGTATTATCGATTGCTGGCAGTTCAATATGAATGCAAACGCTGCAGTAACCCTCTGTAAAGCTACGAAACATCTTTGCGCTAAAGTGACTTTATTATCGTGTCCTGGCGTTACTCAATTAATCTGTCAGTCATCATAAAATTAGCTACATTTGCCATATTGAGCACAAAATTAAATACACACTGATCGCAACTCTGACGATATGGTTTTATAGAATCACTAACCTCTATTAATTAATTACAGTTATTGGTAATCATGTTTTACATAATTATCAATGTTAACTAGTGACTTTTACTGTTACAAATACAATCTCAATTGTGGGCCTATTTGAATCTTTCATTATCATTCGTAAGTTATCAATGCAACCAGAATTGCTGTAAGCATCATACCATTACAATAAGTTCTAACATATAGACTTTAGGAGAAATCACAATTTGCATACTGGGAAAAGGCCACTACTCACAGTAGAGAAAAATTCTGTACATGTAACCAACTAAAGATATGAAAGTTTTTACGGAATTTAATTTTGTGTGATTGAAATCAAATAAATTGTCAATCTTCTAACAGTAGCAGCGATGAGGCACAAAAACTGTTAAAATATTAAATATAAGCTGCTTACGTTCTCAGAAGTTACTCAATGTTTCTAGAAATACCTGGAAGCGCTTATAACTTGGAGTGATGTGGTAACATATATCAAGAAATTGTGTTTATATTAGTAAATAACTTCTAAAAGGTCTAGAAACATTTATGATGACATTAGGTTAAGTTTTCCTCGATGTATTTCTGTCTCTTGCCAGCGCTCCTGTTTTTCTCACACGTTTTCTTTATTATGTATTAGTTATGTCACATTTTCCTTCCAATCAACTCTATTAGGCATTCTGAATTCGTTTGATTTCGTATGAAGATTTTCTTTGTAATGCTCTTAATTTCCCATATGAACCTCACTTCCAGAATAAGTCAATTGGTTTTTCATTACTTCTTTTGTTAATTATTTTATCTTGACCTCATGTTTCGGGTCGCAAGTGTCGCCTTGACTTTTTCCCGATTTTACCGTAGGTCCGACAACTTTCAACACCTTCGGGTGTTTCGTGTTATCTAAATATTCTTATACTAAATTAATCCGTCTCTATCTAGCTTTATGGAAGTGTATTACTTCATGTATTAGTTTACATATTGTTCCTTATACTAGTAGGGGTTAATATACTCGTATCTTTAACTTAACTTTAACACGCCTCGGTTTATAGCTCAGCGGTAGGGTTACTTCAATGGCGTCGGTTTCGGAAGAGGAGGGTGGGCGTTACCCTCAGCTAGACACTGGATTTGATTGGAACAAAGTTTATTATATTTACACTACTAACTAACATACAGATAAGCTTATAACTAGGTAACATATATGTACATAAAAAGAAAATGGCGGATTGCCATCCGCAGTTGGAAGCTGGTGTGGTCCTTCGGAGGCGGTGCCGGCGGCTAAAGTGGCTCCGTGTCCAAATCCCACGAAGACGGCAGGCTCTCTGTCCAGCGAAGGCGATTGGCTCTAAGTCCAACGAAGGCGGTTGGCTCTAAGTCCAACGGAGGCGATTGGCTCTAAGTCCAACGAAGGCGGTTGGCTCTAAGTCCAGCGGAGGCGATTGGCTCTAAGTCCAACGAAGGCGATTGGCTCTAAGTCCAACGAATGCGGTTGGCTCTAAGTCCAGCGAAGGCGATTGGCTCTAAGTCCAATAGATGCGGTAGACAGCTAAGTCCAGTAGATGCGGTAGACAGCTAAGTCCAGTGGATGCGGTAGACAGCTAAGTCCAGTAGATGCGGCAAGCTATATGTCCAGTAGATGCGGTAGACAGCTAAGTCCAGTAGATACGGTAGACAGCTAAGTCCAGTGGATGCGGCAGACAGCTAAGTCCAGTAGATGCGGCAAACAGCTATGTCCAACGAAGGTGATAGGCTCTGGAGAGGGCTGGGGCTGGTAGATCCTTGGAAGGCTGGAGCTGCTAGCTGGTCCTGGAGGCTGTAGTGGCTGCTGGTGGACTCTCCTGGATTGAGTGTTTTCCTACTGCCAGCGTCTGACTATTTAAAGGGGCCAGTCCTTTGTCAAACGCGATCTCGCAGCTCATTGGTCGAAGTAGAAGGGATGTTTTTGCCCGTTTTTGATGTATTTCGAATTATCGCGTTTAATTGAGCGGCGTGATCAATTATCGACTTGATTTGGGTCGCAATCAATAGTCGTTGAAATGTTGATTCTAACGACACCCAATTTGCTAGGTTTTGGTAAAGATTAATTGAAATTGGAATTTTTTTAATTCCGCGTTCGGCGTAAAACTTACTTAAGCATTACTCTTATTGCATATGTTAAGAAGTTATTTTTGCTTCGATTTGGTTGCGCGCTAATTTTATCTGAATTTTGATACTATTCACGCCTTCCTGGGATGCTTCCTTCCGCTAATTATAATTTAATTTGTAATTTTGTACCCTTGCCCGCTGTACTCGGTCGTGGCCCTGATTTCTTCGTTACAAAATGCTTTTCCGCCGGGCCGCTCCGCCCGCATGCATTCGCTGGCTGATGGACCTGCCTGGGTGTTAGAGACTTGGGGTTAATTTTATTAGGTGGCGGTTAACTTTTCCTATCGGCAGGTATCCTTATGTGGGGGTTTTGATTGGGCGCACTCTGATTTAAGAGCGTTTTAGTAATTGAACTTGGATTATTAATTTGGTAGCGCGTTCGGAGTTTGTTCGCAGCGGCGCCGTTTTGTCGGCTTCCGGATTTATTGGGGTCTGGCGAGCCGTTGGCCCTTTATTGTCTTTGTGCAGAGGTTTGCACTTGAGAATTGGTGCTCCTTTGAGCTGGCATGCCGCGATTTATTGTTTTATTTTTGTAACGGTTTTCTTTTAAATTCTTGTAGGATCGGGGCGATTTGCTGGTGAACAGATGTTTTTGTAATTTGTTCGCTGCCTGCTTGGCGATGAAAAATTACTTCGTTTTCTGTTAACCGGTTCATATTAACTTCTTTTGTTTTAATACGCTACTTGCTGTATACGTAAGATTTCCCGTAATGAAAGTTGCTTCTACATCAAAGTGAGAATTTAAAAATCATGTATATCATGGCTTGGTCAATCAGTACTATATGTAGCACTAAACAGTGCTTACCACCACCCAAAATACAAACGAAGCACTTAACAGAACAAAAAAGCAAATGTGATATACTCAAATAGTCACAGCATACGTTTAAATATAAGAAAGTACACCTGATCGGAGAGGAAATAGTGACGCATCAGCCAAGCCAAGAGAATTTTTTAATGTGCTCATCTAGTATATTTTGGATCCAAAATATACCCTTTTCCGTCAAGGGTAAAAACTTTAGCTAAGTATTACTTTCATTTAGGTAGTAGTTCGTGAGCAAAAAGAGGCTGATTTTATTTTCTTAATGTGCGTATAATCAGCATGCTTTATATTGTCTTCTTACAACAATTAATTGTTGAGTTATGCCGACAACAGACGGATAGACAGACCGACGTACAATGAAACAAACATACAGACAGACAGACAGACAGACAAACAGGCAGACAGACAAACAAAAAGACTGACAGACAGCCAGACAGACAGACAAACAGACAGAAGGAATTGAGAAAACCTGTTTTTCGTGAAGATCTCAAGAAATCCATTTCGTGGATCTGTTAACTGGCCATCTCGTTTGTGCGATTTGACGCCATTAGATTATTTTCTTGGAGGATATGTAAAGTCGCATGTCTATGCCGATAAACCGGAAACAATTGAGCACTTGAAAGCCAAAATTCGACTCGTTATTGCTGAAATGAAATACAGCCTGATTTACTGCGAAAAGAGTGTGTGAAAATTGGACCTTCAGATTACGTCATGTATACGCCAATCGCGGCGGTCACATGCCCGAAATCATATTCAAACATAAATGCCATAAAATTATCTTTCAAATAAAGTCAATTTCATGGATATTAAAAACATATTTCTATGTTTTATTTCAATTTAAAGTTGTATCCCTCTAAAAAAGCACCCTTTAGAAATATTTTTCCTATTAGAATAGCATGGTTCATAATTTGGTTCTTGTATTCGTAGCCTTTCAGTTTTGGCTTTTGTTCTTTCACCACCGCTTGCTGGGTACGTTCCTGCGCTGTGTTAGTTCGAAATTGTTTTTTGATATGCAAAGGAGCATGTGACAAAAATAAAACATTTAATATTGCTATCCCTTTTAATAATGTCACGTTCGCTAGACGTTGCAAGTCGAGTAATTTATAGACGTTCCGCTGGTACACTGCTCATCCACCACCAACAAAAACAGATGACAACACAGCCGGTATAAGGAAACTTACACGATTTGATCGAAGGGAAACAGGAAAATTATTCTGATCTAAGAAGCAAAAAAAAGTGTGCGACAATAGTCAAAATGAAGAGCAGTCGGTAAAGACAGCGTCACCTAATAGCATGAACTCACCACTATGAGCTCGAAAAGCTGGGATGTACCTGAGATAAACTGTTCAATAATGCAATGAAGGCACAAAAAATAGCTATGTGGTTAGATAAGAGCGAAATAAGAAGGGAAAGATTTTCATGGAAGTTCTTTTGTACCACAATTGAAACTACCAAGGACACTGCTCGACTAAAAAAGATTTTTTGAAGAAATCCACATCAGCAATCAGCTAGTTTTGGACGTTTATCACCAACTTTATGGAGAAATTTTCATAAAAATGCACTTTCCAGGCTCCCATGATGATCCTCGTCCCATACTGGTAGAAGCTCCTAATTCAATTCCTAACAAGGAAAAATGGGAGGTGGCAAACCGTCTAGTAGACAGGAAAAAGGTACCTTGGGCGATCAAAGCTTCCCAATCTGTGAAATCTCCAGGGCTAAAAGATATTTTCCCAGCGCTCTTGCAGGGACGCTCGTTTCACTCTATACGACTTTTCCGCCGCTCTGTCCCTTACACTTACACATATATCCCTATGAGCTAAAAAGGCGTAAAGGTAGTTTTAATTTCTAAACCGGGACTTAGAGGTTACACCCTAACTTTATTTTATCGCCCCATTAGCCTAACATCCTTATCTGCGAATGCGCTGGAAATAGTGTGTGACAAAGAATTAAGAGAACCGTTTATAATTAATAATCCATTGCATGCCAACCAACACGCCTACATCTCATGGAGATCCACCGAACCCGTTATAGATAGAAAAATCGTTAGGCAGTAATATGTCTACTCTAGGTGTATTTATAGACATAAAGGGCGCTTTTGATAAAACGATCGTTAACATCATAATTAGGGTGGCGGTAAGCAGAAGCTGCCCTCAGGGTGGTGCGTTGTCACTACTACAGTAGACCACCGTCGAGTTCATGCAGCTGGCTTCTACATCCTGTTGACTGCAAATGTGAACATGTGCGATGCAAGCTGTACACTGCGTCATTAGACCTGTTAATACTTTGCTGTGGAGTGCTGGTCTGCTGTTCCATAATCAAACAAGTTACTATGGCAACCCAATTCTTACGCCGCAATCACGCTGAGCCACCACTAGGCACCAACGACCATCAACTAAAATTCCAGCATGCGTAATGATATGCGGCTAATCTGACTGAGCCACCGCTAGCTACCCACGACCATGAACCAATTTGAAATTTCCAACCGGCTCGAATTTTGGTGGACGCCGCTGCTCAGCGATGAGCAAGCGCTAGGTAGCTGTTAGCGTTTTCTGTTCTGGGGTTATTACCAAATTATTATTAAAATAAAGGTTTGACCTTTGATACTAATACATTGTAACAATCTTGGTCTATTCTGTAGTAACTGTAGAACTTCTCTTCATCGTTAGTTAATTGTGGCACCAGTTGATGGTATTCTCCGAACTGCTGCTCAATGTTTAAAAATATTTTACACGCCCACACTTTTCGCTACTTTTGATTAATTTTTCTCCAAATATAATAGTTCCTTGACACTTCTTCCCTCTCTGAATCAGAACTATCTGAACCTATACACGTTTTCGCAAAATAAACAAAACATCTACGCACAGAACGTCTTCTATTACTAGCGGTTTTAATGTGCAAATAAATTGGCAAATCTGCTCATGCAAGTGTAAAATACGCACGAAATTAAAATGCATAGTACTTGGCGGTGGTTGCCGCTGGTTGCAGTGGTCCCTTAGTTAATGTCGGTTGATGGTTGTGGGTGGTGATGGCTCAGTAAAACCGCCGCTTTACAGGTTTAGCGCTTAAAGTGCTGATTACTGTGGGTGCTTTACGTTCCACTTCAACTGCAGTTTTGGAGACTGTTTCGAGTTTCCCCTCACTACATTTTTATCTGGAGGTAGTAGCATTAAGAGCGGCTGTAAAGCTACAGACGAAGGGGTTAAGAAACGATAAAGGCATTGGAAGAAAACATCAAGAGATTCCGAAAGAAGCTCTCCATGGGATGCCTCTATTGGGAGTAATGACAAAATTTCTTTCGAGTAAATTTATGTTTAAGAAGCATTTCACCCTCTCAAAGGCTGAAACTGCAGTTTAACCTGACATATTTAATTTTACACACGGATCTAAAACAGCAGAGAATGCAGGGGCAGGTATATCTCATCAAACGAGGTGGACCTTCAAGAAAGCATATCATTAGGCAAATACATCACCGTTTTTCAAGCGGAAGTAATACCTATCGGGGTGCAAGGTGCAAAAGCAATTCTGGAGCGTTGCAGCAAGGATAAGACTATTAAGATAGCTAGCGATGGTAGAGCTGCCTGAACAATTCACAAAATTGCTTTAGAAATGGTACGTACTCCAGTGCTATAGCACTTTGGAGCTAGCGGCAGGAAATAATGTTCTCGAACTCATTTAAATAAACGAACATGCAGACAATTATAGCAACGGACAAACCGATAACCTGACGAGGCAAGAACAGAATAAACTTTTTAAGGTCCCAAATTAGGGTGTTATTATATTATTCTGAATATTACCAGTTATTATGTTTCCGGGAACTCACTTGCTGTTTTTGTAAACTCGAGAGAGTTAGTGCATTCTTTAGTTAACTTTTGTAGACTTGTTCTTAGAAATAAGCACGAAAATAAATCGTAAACACCGCACGCGCTACTTGTATACAAGGTAAAGTGCCCTGTTGATGGTAAACAAGTAAACAAGGTGTATTGTTATGACACCATGCTGAGAAGCGACGTGGGTAAATGTGTTTGCAAGTACAACGAAATATTCAGAATATTTATTTAATTACGTACATTTTGGATGATATGCGTTGAATGGAAAAATTCGAATAACATCCATTAATGTTCATAGACGTTTCTAAAGGGCATTCCAAAGTGAAACCGGCAAGGTCATATATTTTTATGTGTACAACTGTTTGCCGTACATTTGATCATTATTTTTCTACGGGATTCTGCTTTTTTATATTGGATAAAAAGATGTTCGCTGAAATACTAAATTATGGCTTTCTAGGAAGGAAATGGTTTCCATACTAGATTTCATCTAACTTCCTTCCAATATCTTTAATTCAAAAGCATAGATGAACGGGTATATTTATCAGTTGAACGGTTTAATACCTGCTAGCAATCTAAAGAATGAAATATCACTGAGATGCTGAACTGTGGCTGATTAAATCAATTTGAAAGCTTGAACAAATGGAAATTCTAAAGTCTAAATGGCACACCTATAAGATTAGAACTCGAAGTACTGCTTCAATAAGAAACAGTTTCCTTGACAGAAATCGACTAAGTACAAGGCTTGCACATAAGACGTAAATGATTACTTTTACATATTTATGCTATTTCTTTACGTATTTCGCACCACTAAAAAATGAAAAATATTAGAACAAACATTTAGAAAGACAAATCTAGTTCCGTTTTCAGCAATGAACTAATAAAATTAAAAATTAACTAGGCGAACTTAGATGTCGATCTAGAAAGTGCGACTAACAACCAATAAACAGCTGGACACTGACAGACGACTGCTTGATTATATCTTTAAGAATGGATAGATAACTATTATTTGAATTTCACTAACATGAAGTGAATACTAAAATCCTTATGTGCCAAAGTGTATGCAAAATTGCTTTATAAAATAAAAGCCACAATTAAAAGTAATAATAACTTTGATGGTACGTGAGACACGTCCCAACATTTCAATTCAAACTAGCCTTGACATTGCAACAAAATTATTGAAAGTAAACATTGACTCAAGTGCTTCAAAATCATTTAAAATAACTGCAAACTGAACTGACCTACGCAGATAAGTTATCAAGGTAGGAGCAATAACGTGACCCAATTCCATAACACACGGAATAGGTTAATTAAAAGAAAATCTGTTGCTGATCACCAGGTAGAAAACAGGCACAACGAAAGCTTGGTGTCTGCGATAGGGTTAGAACTGCATTTTGACGTAACCCTTGCCATTTGCAGGAATGGAATTCTCAACATACACAGCGTCAAACGAAGAGGAGGGCTTTCGCTCACACGACAAGATGTAGTCCCTCATAACTCAGAAAAAGAGCTGAAAAGGAAATGCATAGAATCTAAACAAATGATACAAAAAGGAAGCTAGGCCTACCATTAAGTTGTTCTGCTCTATTGTGCAAAAATCGTAGCATGAGCTCGCTCAGGTACAAATCTAGACATAAGTCTGAATTTGAAAATACACGAAAAATATCTCTTTCAGGAATTCGAAGAATTCTCCACGAAAGACATCGCAACCATCGCAACACCAAAGTGAGTCCTGAATTTAGGATGACAGCGAAAATCCCAAAATAAAATGGAAGATTTGACTTCACAAATGCAGTTCGCTTTGCCATCCTTCCTGATTCAGCACCAATATTGGCAAATTACCGAAAAAGATAAGGGCTTTGCCCAAAAATTAGAAAAAGTCGAGAAATTCAGGTTAGGCAACCAAGGCAGAGCGGTGCGTGGTGAGACATAACATAATTCAACACCTTTTAAAAATAATATATTGAAATATTAAACTTGACTGATCGTTTAATTATATTGTAGATAAAATTAGATTTATCGAGAATAGGGCAATTAAATACGTAAATACTTTTTCTTTTTCTCCCGTTATGTTTTGTACGGTTTTTTGCATTTGTAATCGTGATTTACTACTTCGATATATCTACGTGGGATGCGAGACCTGCCAAGCTTTCGGTGAATAAAAGAATCTGTAGATTTTTTAAGTAGCCCTACGCTTTATCCTGCATGCCCGCTGGCCTGGAACTGGGCTTACAGCAGTAATTGCTCTAGAGTTTGTCCACTCCTGTCTAGGTAGGTATTACGAGAAACTTTTTGAAATCAGACTCAACGCTTACGGGCTCTATGTAGGGGAAATAAGCATTTCAAACTTGACCTATTAGTAACTTGAAGTCGCTGAAGAACATTTATTAACTGCGGGAAGGTGTCGCTCTTGGCCATTCCAAAATTTAAAGAATAAAGAAAGATTATTGGGTTACAACGACCTTAGTACAATCAGAAAGAAAAGAGAAAAAGAAGAATATGTAAGTATATATCTTGTGAGATACCGTCATATGTTTCTTATACGTTAATCTGCACGCCTACCAGACGAGGGTGTCAACACCTAGCAGATCGGAACACCTACAGAAGTGATTGCCCTTGGATTTTTCCAACATGCAGCACAGACACGAAAGGCAGGCCTTTCAGTTGTTAAAATCTTTCGGGCATCTTAAAAAGCATCACACTCTTTCTGATACGAGGAACACTTATGGTTTATTAGATTGTTCCCGGGGTGACATTTCCTGTTGTAGATCTAAAATTCTTGGGTGAAGCTCTTGTAAACGTGCTCACTACCATCAGTCGTTTCTTGATTTAACTTTTTTATATGCAACTTTGGTTTCTGTTTCTTCAGTTTGTAAACATTTTGTTTTTGCACTGTATTTACATCTGTAATAACGTTTTTCTGCCCACCACATAAGTGGCCTTACTCTATTTAAAATAGTTTCCTCTATTTTTAAAATAGAATTCTAAATTAAAGCAAAAGAAAATGTTTTAAGGTTTTTAATATAGAAGGACTGTTCAAAATTATCTATACAATAAGTAGAATACTTAATGCTGCTACTACGAGTAATACTGAAACAGTAAAACGAGAGACTTAGCAATGCTAGTTACTTTAATTCGAAACGAAAAAATTGCCACCGGTGGGATTCACACCTGGGGAATCCGATTGTTAGTCAGACGCTAGAACCACTCGCTTACAAATGCGTACACACCATGCTTGTTTGCCGCTGCCCAGGACACGCAACACGACGGCTGATCGCGGACGAAGTGTGCCCGATCGTTGCCGATGAAAAGGTCACGCAGAGACACACGTAGGGACGCAGACACAACACAGGTTTATGTACACTAAACCCGATTATACATAATCACATGCGTTATTCCGCAATTAGGCTATTAATGTATGTTGAAAGCGATAAATAGCGTTATTTTTTCATAAATGCGTTGTGTTCGAAGAGGCCTCGTCGATGATCGTATCCCCGAGTCAATTAATCTGCTATTTGGGTATTAACTGGTCTTTCTTATTAGGCCCTTTCAGTATTTTCCTCGATCGGTTGAGTCAGACCTTTTTGCTTGCACGACTCTGTATGCTTTTCATGTTTAGGATCTACTGTATACGTTGATGTGTTAGTAATTTAACGAATAAGATGTCTTTTAGAGTGCTATTGTCGTAGTTTAGAATAAATGTATTGTTGATGTGTGACATCCGTTATTGCAGTTCTTGGTTATTTATTATCCCTTCATTGCCTGTCTCACGGTGAAACCCGACTGCTTCGCGTAGTTCAACGAAGCTTATCACGGTAGGTTGCTAAACTTAGCGCCCTTGTCCATCAAATAATTATTACTCATAACTGACAATTAGGTGTCTATGGGAGCACTCCGTCATGCCACCTTAACTATGATGTCCACTGGAATACCTCGGTCATATTATGACAAACGTTATGTATGAACTAATGCAACTAGTTATTCAAAAAAGAGCTAAATGAACAAGAGCTCTGGACCGTAGAAGAACATCCTGCCACAAAAATGCTGGGATTTTGTATGATAAATCAATAACGTCACTATTTAGAACTGTAGTATGAAAGATCTTGATTAACCTATTGATCATCAATTTTCGGTAGAAGCAAATACAAAAGGAATAATTAGAAATTAATTGTCAAAAATTATATTTAAATAATATTTTGGCAACTCTGAACATGACCTAAAACAGTGTAAAGTAATCTACCATTAAATATTTATTTGCACAACTTAGAATTAGAACAAGCAGTAAGCGTTTAAAATGTTCGAAACATCCTCCTGTAAAATTTTCGCCTACACGTTTCATTTGTAACACTTATCCACTTCCTCCAAACGTTCAGGTAAACGGCTTTCAGATTGTTTTTTAAAGAGATAGAACATCGTCACAACGCTGAGTACATATAGAATGAGGTACTCTCCCCTTATCGGTAATCCTGACGTTCCATTTAAAAAACATTAAAAACGGGAGATACATGCCAACCAGTCGACATGAGAAGAGACTTCATTAATATATTGACGGGGGGGTTAGATATGGAAACAAAAAGAAAATTTTTGATAGCATCTGAAGGGAACAGGGGAGATGTTTGGATATTTCAAATTTGACATCCTCAATCGTTTGCAAAGAAAGACTACCTTTATTTGATTGCATAAATTATTTTTGACATGTTTAAGTTTACACAATAACAATAAATTGTTGACTTGTGGAAAGAAAGTACATTAGGAGTTGCTCAGTTTGGCCATTTTTAAGTTTTACAAGTATTTTTAATTTTTTTTTAAATAGGTACCAACCAGTGTGTGATATTGTTGCTGATTTTTTATTATTGGAGATAATTGAATAATTTTTAAGTGACGTCACCTACAATTTTAAAGAAGATACTCTTGTTTTCCCTTTATTGCAATATTTTGTCATGGTGTAAGATCAATCAGATGTGACTAAGCACCCTTATCACGAATTGCACGAACCATTAGCCTAACAGTCGAGAAAATACGCCCCCAACGTTTTTCAAGCCGAACCGTAGCTTCCAATTCCATAAATTTTGTTCCCTTTCGTTAAGCCAAGCGTGCAATTCTTACGTACCATTGTGTTTTGTGATATAGAGAAGTTCCGACGACTTTGTAGTACAAAGCGTCGTTTCTAAACTATATCTGTATTGAAAAGTAATCTAACAACATAGCCAAGTTTATTTTAAAACACCTCAAAACATAAGTAAACAAGCTTGATAAAAATTACTAGGAGAAACGCTTGAGCTGAAAGGGAAAGTGCGACTTCCAACTAGCTGCAACTAATGCCAGAAGTTAGCAAACAATCTCACAGTCGGAGCCTCAGTAAATTTGCCAAATTCTGTAAGTCTAATTTATTTTAAAGCTCTATTAGATATATCTGCGAATTTACTAGGTGCACCAACACTGCTTCGACATTTATGTCGTATTTATGGTATTCCTAAACTGAAAGTTAAAATAGTTGAACCTTGTGTAAATATGAAAAATCTTATATATGTATTAAATTATGCTTTGCAATAACTAGGCTAAATACTTTATTACTATTACATAGTACATGTCTAAAATAGTATGACAAGTATAGAGATTTTTTTATTTGAATATACAAACACGACAAAATGTTTTCGCAGCTTTGTCCTGTTCATCAATCTCTTTCCTAAACGTTAGTTTGGCATGTGGTGAAAGAGATGGTGAAAAAAAACTTCAGTACGTCATAACAAATTTCACCTTGACGTAACTCAGATCTAATAGGAGTACATATCAGTGGCAGTCGACGTTTTTGATCAAAAGCGAGAGCTTTAGACAAAGTATTAATCAAAAGGGAAGCTCCTTTCTTGTGGCGTGTGCTATGAAATAGCTAAATGCGTCAGTCACATTCTATTGAGGAGCCATTATTTCTACCAACTCCACAGATACAGTACACCATATAGTACTGCTACTTGCTACGTTGTTAGATGCACTAACCTTAAATGAATAATATGGCATATACGCTGTTAGGTCACTTTTATAATACTTGACTCCGCCACTGCTTTTAAAGCACGCGGAGGATGAGTCGGTCTAATAATATCAAACCGAGTGTATACGTGGTCTTTGAGTTATTCTGTTTCATAAATGTAGCTGTTTGCGTAGCCTTACCGGTCAATTGTAGAAATTACAAAGCTTTCAGATAACCCGAGTTCCCAAAACAAAAACTCCAATTAAAGATTTTGATCCCGTCCCATGAAATTTAATCTCGTCTCAGTTCGAATATATTTGAAGAAACCCTGTATCAACCTTCCATCAATGTGCTGTAACCTTTCTTCAAGTCGATGCTCCATCTCGACGCAGCTCAGAGAAACTCATAGTTATCAAATTAAAGAACGGCATCATCCATCCTTGTTTAATAAAGCCCGCAGTGCCGAGAAAATTTTTAGCCAATAGAGCTACGTTGATATTCGCTAGCGAAATCTTTGTTCATCCCGATGACTGACATTCCTTTATTTTCTCATTTTGCAGTCACTGCACCAAGCTAAAATTATTCTATTAATTAAGTATTACACATGGATATTGCCGCTAAACTTGTATTTAGTTAAGTAATGATTGTTGTGAGATAAGTTTTAAAGCCATTTCTCTGTTGGAACTGCAGCAACGCCTTAACCGTTCTGTGCTAACTTTTCGTCAGTTTATCACAATTGTTTCCCCAATGACGCTGCGGCTCTCAGTCCTGCAGCTACGACCGGCAGTAATGTATTTTTATAAATTTTATTTTGCTAGAGTTATCAACATTACTATTGTGTAACATATTTGTAAGTAGTAAAATAAGTAAGGTAACTTATACCTTCGAGATGAGCACACAAAGTTGTTTGGGAGGATTCCCCCATTCTATCACCGGCAAACACATCGGGTGGCGCTTATACAAATTACCCGAATTTGTTCTCGCATCATTCCATATACAATTGTTTTGATGAGCGCGAATGAGCTTTTTCTTGCAGCATACGATCGACTTCTCACGCTGAGATAATTTCACCAACTTTTAAGCTTGTTGTATGTCGTAACCAGAAGCTCTTTAACAATGGTGACTTACAGGGAAAAATTGGAATTGAGTTATTTCGTTATAATTTAGACTTTTTCATACTTTTATTGATTAGTTACCTATCAGGAGATCATAATTTAGTAATTAATAATGCATAATTCAATTAAATGGTAATTTAGAATCATATCGGTTCGTCTTGGAACCTTAAATTTTCCATAATGACTCTTTGAAAAATCGCAGATACTATCCGTTACACAAAATGTTAACTAATGGTTAAATTTACTACCTGTGTACTTGTCATCGTTGTTAACCTTTCTAGTACCAATGCTGGATTCAAATGGACCGCATATTTATTTTGTTATACCTCTACTGTCCTTCTTATATTTTGTTCTGAAACTTTATATCCCAAGACATTGTTTAATACTGTTTTTATACTTTCTGATTACAGTCACAACAAATAATTTTGTAAGACGAAGTGCATCTGTCATTGGTATCTGTAGGTTCTTCTGTTTTGTGAAATCAAATTACAGGTTTCTTAAGCAGTAGTTGCCGTTGTTCACCTAACATCAATGATAACCGAAGCTGAATTGCGTTGGTAACTTATTTATTACCTATATAAGACTATACCCGATGTAGAAATGGTTCACTCACCGCAAGGACTTCAATTGCACATTTTTGAGATTTAATTATTTGTTTTCCTAAGGATTGTATAGGTAAACTGTAAATGAGTGTTCGTTAAGTCAGCTTATGAATTCACACCACCACTGCCCCTTTGTGTAGGCGGAGAAGAGTTGCTTAGACCGCTCGACTACTTCGCGCTGGCTCAACTTAGTGCCAAGAAAACAATCAACTAGCGTCCACCAACCAAGGCGTGCTTATTTGAGTGTGACCGTTCCGTGTTATGTGGCCGTTCGAGGCAATTTCGACCTGGTCGCATTTAATAATTCCCAGAGTTCAGTCTAGAAATCTGAAATTCCATTTACTAACTCGTAGTTATAAACTCGCCTATCTGCATTTCTTGTGTATCAACATAATATTTATTCGAAGGGAAGGAGGGGCATATTGAAGGAAGCATTGAGGGATTTGTATCAAAAATTTTCAATTAACGGTAAATCGCTGAACAATATCCAATAGGCAGATGACACAGTCATATTTGCAGAATCTATAGGAGAATTACAACTACCCTTAAACAAAATCACCACTGTAAGTGAAGAGTATGGCCTCCAGCTGAATTCAAAGACAACATCAATTATGATAATTAACAAACAAATGTAACAACGATTACAATAACTTGATGCTGAATGATGTACCAGTAGAAAGGGTTGATAAATACATCTATCTTGGTACCACAGCAAATGCAAAATGATATCATGCTGTTGAAATTAAGACCCGTATTGGAAAGGCCGAAAACAGTTTTCACTAAAATCAGCTCAGTATTACGAAGCCATGATATGAACATGACAACAAAGCTAAGACTAGTTAAGTGCTACGTACTCCCGGTTTTGTATGGCGCTGAATCATGGACCCTATTGGATAACACCAGTAAAGGATTAACGGTTTTCAAGATGTGACTATATCGAAGAATATTCAGGATATTGTAGAGAGAACACACGACAGAAGTCATCCAAGGAATAATTAAAAGAGTGCAAGTCCTAGCTTCCGTTAAAAAGAATAAACTTGAATATATCGACCACATCATGCGTAACTCACGAAAATATGCATTGCTACAGCCAGTCTTTCAGGGTAAAGTGGATGATAAAAGAAGCACTGGAAGAAGACGTATACCTTGGCTCAAAATTTGAGCACATGGTATAATGCAACTATACTTCGAGTAGCAGTAGGCAAGGTTAGAATAACTATATGGATCGCCAGCATCCGGTAACGGATAGGCATGAAAAGAAGATTTCGTAGTTGCACAGTGAAAGTAGATCCTTTGTCTAACATTTTGAGGAGCTACGACAGTCTCGTCCGTAATTTTGCAACCATCCTACATAGCAATGAATGCCTGAAAAACCTTCGTTCCATCGACATCCATTACCGACGCTTTGAATTAAAGCTAGCCTCCCGCTGTCCGACAATTTTTGGTTAGCGACGAGGGTTGGCTTTTCTTATTTCTTGCATTCAACCCACCTAAATTACTGAATTTCCAGCTAAGTTCAACATGCTATATTGATTATGTAATGTATATTGTTAGTCAGTCGATGTTTCCGAACAGAGCTGGCGGTTAGGGACGGGTCTAGATAATACTTCTGGTATGTGTTAAGGTCTTCCTCTGTATTTATCACGCATGATATCCACATAAAGACTACATAGCGCTGTTTATGAAATAGGATTTATTTCGTCAGATCCACAATTCGAAGATGCTTTCCTATCATTTTATCGATGTAAGCTTCCCCAAACCTTTCTCAGGATCGCAGTTTTCCAAAGCATCAGCGACATTTCTAATCGCGACGGAGATTAGGTTGCCAGAGTCCACATCAAATGGACTGTGATCATTCAGCCACGTAACGAACTTCTGAACATCCTTTTCATTGCCTTGTTGCCGGAATTCGCAAAGCTGGACGTGTTGTTCGGCCGACGATGAAAACATGCCACTGAAGTTTTCAATAGCTTCACACATTAGCAGAGTTCAAGAGAGTGAGAGCACCCATTAAACAAGAGTAGGCACTGTTGGTTATACCGCTATGTCTCGCAAGTCTTACAGATGTTTTGATTGCTCGCATAAGTGGTAGCACTCCACACACCACTTAAGAATTTGTAACTCCTTCTGATAGTAAAATAGCCTCGAATAGCAAACTTTTCGTATGGTTCTGCAGGGTTTTTAGACTTGAAACCTTAATTTTTTTAACATAAAAATGCATATTTGGTGTAATTCAGGTGGCTTGCAGCGTGCAGATGGGGCAACATGCTTTGCTTGCTGTGAAAGTGCAGTTCCCATTCAGCAGCCGTTTACTTTCTAGTATAGCCATCAATCATGTTTACCTGCCTAATACGAGTATACTGTTATAGCAGAGCTATGCCAAACTGAAAACTTCAGGAATTATCCTTCGCATGTAAGATCGTAAAAATGCCGCAGTCAACTACGAAAAATGCTAATAAAAAAGTGAAATTCGGGGTACATCTGTACGATCTAAACCAGTGGGTGTAAAAGTCAATTTTGTGTGTAGTGCATTTAAGAAAACTCGCTGAAGATACAAATTTCCTTATGGACTTGCGCGAAGCGATCCAAACAGTGTGCATTTTATCTCATCACTGTGTGAGGGACTCGAACATCAAGGACACTACGCATAGGGTTACGATATTACGCTCTGCATAATGTGACAGGGACTTTACAATAGTAATAAACGTCATGGCCATCCAACTTGGCGTTTAATGGGCTATATACCCCAGACGAAGAAAGCAAAAGAATTCCTCGTAGAAGCGAAAGTGCGATCAACTATTTTGCGACAATAGAGACGAGCAGCTCCCGTGCCCAGTTGACAATAGGTAGTGTACTCGAAGAATTCAGGACTCCGTTCTCCTTGCGCAAGAGAGCAGTATATAAGGCCAGACAGTGTTTCAACATTGCGTTTCCACAGCCAGTCTGCTCACTTTGAGTATTCTGGGGGCTTTTGGTCAGATTCCATAGCCTACCTTTTAAGTTAGGTTTCAGCGTTCCCTTATGTAATTCGCTATTTATATTATCTAGGTATTCATGTATTTGTATGTGTTTGTATTTTGTGTTCTAATATAAATAAAAAAGAGTGTTATTGTTGTCTACATTGGTATGCTTTATTAAACTATAAGTAACACGACACTGACACAACATAGCTTTTTCCAAACTGTATCAAATCGAGAAAGAAGAAGGCTGGAGTATCCTCGCAGAAAATGCCGAAGTAAAGAAAGCGGTGGTCAAGACTGGCAAACACCATGACAAAATAGCAGAAACAAGAGAGAACTTTCTAATTGAACAACGGCCGAGATTGAGCATCTCTAGACAAGAAATTACATTTACAGACGAAGTACCTAGTTTAACTTACCAACCATCCCCCCAATATCAGGTGCAGCACGGTTACCTTCACTTAGAGTTTACCATCAAATAAACAGTGGTCGGTAAATGATCTGATGGCTTCTAAATGGGGTTGGAAACTTTGAAATGGTAAACTTGCCTCTCATCCCACCAAGCAGTCCCGATGAAATGTTACTCAAAGATCAAGTGTGATTGCAGTGTAATGTGTCAATGAAGATATAACCTTGGCTGAAGAAGACAACGACATCGAATTTCCGCTCTAATGAAAGTAGGTTATAATATATTTCGTTCTCTCAGCATTTTTATTTTAACTATTTTTATATCGCTAAGCCGCGCTTCTTCATCACACCTCGTTTTGTGTTGCAGAAACCCGGAGGAAGTATCCAATTAATCAGGCAGTTGGTGCTCAACCGCAATAGCGGGTACCTTCTTTTGTTATTTTTGATTATATTTGTTGTATAACACAAAACTAAAATTTAAGATTTAGATAAATATTTGTTTATCGACCCTGCAGGTCACGTATTAATCATGCGGCTGTGTATCAATATACGTACAAAGATGAAAACTGCTTACATGCGCGCAGAGTTCTATCTCCCTAGTATGATACTCTGACCAACGCATCATGTTTCCCTCAAGCGCGTGTAACTCCACAGATATTGGTCGCATACAAACCACAATAATATGAACGTAAAGCTGAAGCTTGCTAAAAAAGTTTTATATCGGGTATTTTTGTGATGTCTGCGATGCCGAAGCGTTCAAAGCAAAAAAAAATATAAAACCGACGTTTTCAGGCTTTGTAATTTTTTACAGAACCGGTTAATGCACAGCGAAGAGAATATTCCAGTTATAAGTAAAGCCCACTTATTTTTCTTTCATTTGAGTCCCATTTCCACATCATAGGCCCAGCTGTTTGCACGTAATAGCCATTCCAGTGATAACTTGCACTTCTCAGCGCTCAAGGTGTTCAACTCTCTGGAATTCCAGAACGCAGACAGGGGAGAAGTTGAGGACTTTTAATATGTGGTTCAGGACATCAAATAGAACAAATCTGCAAATTTTGAGCTTTAATATTTTTCGCTTTGCCTGTTTTAGCACTAACTGTAAAAGTGCCGAATTAACTGGGGAAACATCTTAGTACCCCAAGACTAACAATTGCAACGAAGTCTTTAAATTAATGCAATTATTAAAACTGCGTTGGCATTGCATCACCTACTTTTGACTGAACCGCCCTAGTTCAAGCAAAATTAAATTAGGTCTGTATACGTCTTTTTAGAAAGGCTCAACCGGACAAGCCTAATAAACTAATAATTACTGACAATGCAGTGAAGATACAAAATCAGAAATTATCTAAAGTGCTTCTTTACAAAGTCAAGAAAGACGAATATATGGGTTTCATATTCCCCCACGAAAAGTGTTGAAACACTAAAACATAATTAAGACTTTGTTAATTGTTTGTATGCACAATAAAAATTCAAGACTTGTCTCCACTGGAATCAATGTACTTGTACTGATACCAATGTAGAAGAGAATATAATGAAGGAATTAATATACGCAACGGGGCGTACGACAGGATTGTATTTTATCACGTACTGTGTTTAATATATATTCAGAGCAAATGTTTAAATAGGATGAAGCTTTGTATATCACGACTGCTGATATATTGATTAACGAAAATCTCCTGAATGGTGCGAGTACGATAATGCAGTTTCCGAGGATATCTTAGACGTTCTGCAAGAGCTAATTAACATTAGTTAAAACTACAGATTAAACACTTTTATACCAAATACGTTTTCTTTCTCATTTATTTCCACTCGTTAGTAAATGTGCTCTGGGTGAAATCCCATCCTTTTGAAATGCATATCGATCCCTTTCCCAATATTAGTCAGTTCTGCCCCATACACATAAATTAAAATGTCTACAATTATTGTACATGTATTTGGTATCGATTCAATATAAGCGGAGAGACTTTTAATAGCGAGCAATGTGCTACCTAACCTGGTTTACCTGTTGCTTATTCCTGTTCTGGTTTTGTTTACATTGACATTACTCCTTAACGCACCCTACAAAAATCAATAACGGCTCTGATTAATACGATGTTTACAACTTCCATTCTATATTTCTAGAAGGATTTTGGCGCGACTTGTGTAAAAAGGTATTAGTGTTTTATGACAGCTTGGAAATCGACATGTTCTGAATTAATCAACTTAAATTCTATTTTATTAGCCATGTCGTTTTAATGCCTGAATTGCAAGGCCCTGCTTCATTCGGCTAACAAACGCATGTGTCTTTCTAACGTCAAGTTGAAGTACAGGCTGACGAAAACGTTTTAAGTATACTCTTAAGTAGGTAACACTTCGCTTTCTTAAACTGCACAGTTAATTAAAGACCAGTAGTCCATCTAGGGATGGTGTATCCTCCACAAGACAACCATTAGTTCGCTACCTTGAAACATACTTAATAGATTCACAATATATTTACCATGGTCACACAGACGGTTACCAGCCACAGACCTTAATAATAATTGAAAATAATAAAGTGTGCCAAGCGGTCAAGCCTATACACAAGAGGGACCCAAAGCTTCCAGTAATTAAAATTGCGCAATTAAGCTCAACTAGGCTCTTCGTTTTTTCATCATTATCATCTTCTTCCTTTTGTTTACCCAGCCATTTGTGTCGATTGCTAAACATAGACCTCTCTAGAACATTTCCATACCATGCGGTTCTGAGCCAATCTCACCCACTGACCGTGAACCCTCCCCCACAGTATTCCAATTCTGACCAGTATGTCAAGTGGTATGTTTTTTTAAATATATTAAACAGTTATTTTTGGGTTTTGCAAGTACATTAAGAAAAACAGCCCACATTCTGTGAATGTTCTGTTGGGGAAAGCTGCAGCTCAAACTGTTGTAATGCGCTGAAAGTTTTAGACGAAACACAACTCTCCGAGTGGTTTTCCAATGACAAAAGTGGCGAAATTAGAGAATTGACGCCGAAACTCGTCTCGACTTGAAACGGTACTAGCCCTCTGCTAATTAGGGCTAATGAACTTAATTAATCACCATCGGGTAGCTTATCAGTCGGAGGTAATTTGGTTCAGCCAGATATACACTTGAATATTAGCAAGCAAGCACTAGGATAACTTTAGACAGTTTAATTATAAGGTTCAGTATTTACAAACATAGGTATTGTTCTTAAGAAATCAAATAAAATGTATTTTACAATGTATTTAATTAATTATGATGGGCACCCAGTTGCCAGTTCCTTGCGCGTCGGCAACCCGTTTTGCATCTGTGTGTGGAAGGTCCGAATGGCCGCCTTCTGCAGGAATCGACGGGACGCCACTGGCCAGGGAGACGTTTTGCCCAAAGTGATTTGCAGTGGAGCCAACCTTCGCGCTCGAATGTCACGTCCGACGTTGAAAACCGCGTGCAGCTGCAAGTTTAGGTTATTTCTAATATATTACGTTTTTCGCCTTACGACACCGGGCTAGCGTTGTGAATCTCGGGGATACTGTGAAGTGGCAGTGCGAATTGCGGCCGGAGGAGAAGTTATCGGTGACGTTTTCCACCTGGGGGACCGCTTCGTGTCTTTGGCCCAAGATAGGTTAAGATCGTTGCGGCGCTGTCGCTCTCCGGTGTTACGAAAGGAAGATGTTTGAAACGGTGAGTACAAACCTGTAGTCAAACAGAAATTAAGTGCAATCTTACAGGGGCCTTCTAGGCCGAGCAAATATTGTGTTAGACGCTGGATTTATTTAGTGATACCAAATTGACATATGAAAAGGCCTGGTTGTTTAACCCACGTTTCGAATACGTCTTCCAGGAAATTTTGGTATAATTATTTACTAGCGTCCTCCAGGAGATGTTTCAACAATTATTAGTTCGGGATATTCACAAGTGTTAAATTAAACAGCGAAACGGTTTCCCATTCGTGGGCGTCGTTTCTTAAAGCTGTTTATTTGGGGAACGGGTTCAATTAAAGCTTAGCTAGGAACACGGTCTCCAAGACTGGAGGCTTCGGGTTCGATCGTAGCTACGGGAAAAAACTAATGACAGGACGGGTAAAATTCTCTTTAAACGGTCGGATAGGATCAGGATTGGGGATGATTTGGGGCTGGAAGGATACTGGAATGTATGCGGATGAATGTATGAATGAAGTCTGCTCCTTGGAACGGACGAGAAGCGGCTTTTATAGCTCTTCTTCGTGCTTCGTGCATCAAGCCACCACCTCGGGCCTTCTAAGTGGGGGAGCAGCGCAATACGTGGAGCAGGGATCTCTTGATGACGTAGCCGGCCGCGCGTGCCAAAAATTCAAACTTGTAACTTAGAAATCGCTAGGCTGGAACGCGCAAATTGATTTTAATTCACAAAAACGCGTTTCGACTGGGCGAATCGTTACAAGCTTTAGCCTTTTCTTGTCCATACAGTCCTATATAAAGTATGATCAAAAATTATTTTCATTTAGTATGGCCGTGGAATAGTTCTTAATTTATGAATGCTACTATAAGTCACTTGAAAACCAAATGGCAAGTTTGACATTTAAGTATAAAAATAAATTAGGAAGTATTCCATAGTCATACTAGACGACAATAATTTTTGATCATACTATACTATTTATGTCGTAGGTTGTTTTTGTTCGCAACTCATAGCGCCCTGTAGCATATATATCCTTAATATTTTTTCGTAGTATAGATTCCATAGTAGCGGGCCCAATACCGAGCCCTGTGAGATGCTTCTGCTATCTCCAGCCATCTGATCTAGAAATAGGTGGCCACTACCTTGACCAGATATCGGCTAATCCCCCCTATGTAGTAGTTCCTCTCCTATCTCTTTCCATCAGGCGTTCTCTACGTCGACTGTGACTATGACACATAGGTCTCTTGTCTTATAGCAATCACTTGTTTGCCTAATCTGTGATTATGTGCCTGCTTGGTCGCCTCCACACCGGAACTGGAAGAAATCCAAACTCCTATTTAACTGATCTCCTTGCCCATTGTCAGGTCTGTACGTACATTTTATACCTGCTGCCAGGTTCCACGTGTATTACCTATGTCGCCACCATCTTTCTCGTCCTGATTTAGATCGAATCCAAATCATAATCCGTGTTCATAGTCAGTCGTCCATGGCTTCTGTTGGTAACCATCATTAGGCTACATTCCTCCATCGGTGTTGGTTACCCGATCTCGGAATGGGATATCTTATCGTGGCGTTCTCTTCTAGATGTCGTGTTTTGCACCTCGAAGGTCTCAGGGCAAACCTCGAGAAGTGTGTGGCTCTTTACCACGCACGACACTCTTGGATAGAGAGAGGCTTTTGGAGCAATAAGGTTCAGCATCATCTATCCGTGTGTGTAAACACACATGCCTTATCTCATCTAACCTAACTTAAGCGAAACCAACCTAACCCAACAGTTTTACATTTCTCTTATTTTTGTATTATTTCGTTATTTTATTTCTAATTAGACTATTTTGCATTAATGGTAAAATACTGTTCTTTTCTTTACTTTTGTTCTGACTGTTCCCTATGTTGTATCCCCTTCTCTATCCTGTCTTTTGCCACTATACTTTTCTTTATCGTTCTTTGTATGGTGCCCACATGTCACACATGTCCTGTCTACTGGTGTTCTGTGTGTTACACACAATCACGGTGTGCTCGGCTGAGAAGCTCTACATGGTGTAAGCATTGACTATTCTCATTTCTTATAAATATGTACAGGCAGAACCCAAATCATTCACACCCTCTGAGTAATTGGGAAGTGTGTAGTAATTAATCTCGCGATGCTTTCGGTTTATTCATTCTCGGATATTCGACTAGTTCTTGGTCCAGTTGGTTTTATTTGAATCGCTTTAACAATTTTTCTGTTATTTTCCAATGGGGTGTTTTCTGCATGTTTTCTTAAATGGTCTCTCTTGGCACATGTTCTTTGCTCTCATTTATTGTTAACTCAATAGGCATTGTCAGCTTATTCTGATGGCTGCCGCTCTTTGCATCCTAGTCATTGTCTTCTTAGGTATATCGTTCTTTACTGTGCTTGCCCAGGTAGCTGCTGCATGTTGAATTAGGATTGGGTTGTTGAGTATACCACCCATCATTTTAGTCATCTGTATTGGAAATTAGTTAATTTTCCATTGTATACCAAAGTATTTGATCGTTTTCTTATTACTCCTGACCTCTGTTTCCCTTAATTTCTATACTACTTCTGCTAGCTTTCTTCCCACGTTAAATAATGACCTCCGTGTTTTCCTTTGCAATTTCTAATCCGATATTTTTTATCGCTATTGCTAATTGCACTCGTTTTCACAGTTACTACAACGACCGTGCCATTTGTAGATCTTTCCTTATTTTCAAAATTCTCATTATAGTGGTCCATGCCACTAAGTTCAAGGCTTTTCTGATAGCAATCATTATCAAAATAACATACCTCCAATTTTTATAACGTAAATTTCTAGTTTGTTTATCTACTGTTTTACAAATTTTGATACGTTTACAGTTCGTCTACCCCTACTAAATTCGAACTGTTCTAATCTAGCTCTCATAACAGTTTTAAAGACTTTTCCAAAAGTGCTTAACAGACTTATCGGTCTATATTTTTTCCTATCACTAGTTTGTTGTTTGCCTTGTCTAGGAGTACTAGAGATACTCTCTTCCACGTCTATGGAAAGACTTCGTGTGAAGTTGCTCGTTCATTATATTAAAAAATTATCGCTGGGTAGACCCCGGTAACCCCTTTAACTATTTCCAGAAGAACTCCATCGGATGGAGATGTGTTATGTCTTGTTCGGTGAGCCTAATTTCTTTCCCTATTGTCAGGTGGTGCATAAGGAAGAGTTGGTTTGTGAGATTCTTATTTTGTCTTTCACTGATACTGATGTCAGTGACGATTTTAATACCATCACATACAGTCTTCTACGCTCCCTTTTATTGATTTCTTAGATTGCGGAGGTTTTCATGACTATTGTCATTATGTAACTAACGACTTCCGGGATTGGACCGTGTCATTGTTGAGTTAGAAGCACGTGTAATTCACTTTCATTAGGAGATACGCAAAACACTATGGTAATTCAACGTGTAAACCACGCCACAGACGAAACTCTCTTTTGCAGTCGCCGACTTTAAGGCTTGTAGTTCCCTTCTATCAGCGTTTTGTTTTTAAATTTTCATTCAAATGTCTGTTTCTGTTGGATCTCTTGTCCACTAAGCATTTTCTTCATGCTTCAGCGATTATTTCTTTCCATCAGTTACAAGAACGGGATCTTGTCACTGCCTCTGGTGTATTTCAGGCGAACTTCATATTCAATTATGTTTATTGTAATCTAACTTAACCTAGCGAAAACTAACCTATCTTGTATATGCCCATATTTGTTTTTTATGTATAGAAAGAAGTGTCGTACTGGTCATAGGATACTTACAAGATAAAGTCAACGAAGCCGAATGCCACGCCATATATGTGTATGCACAAGCGCGATATCTGCTCATGTTGTCGAGTACCTATACCGACACCATTTTAAAGGAATAGTAACATTTTGGCTGTCGAAGGGTTAATGAACATAGTAGACGTTAATCGCATACAAGATTGAAAGAAGAAGAGCAAATAAGCTGTCAGCATATAGCAATTTCTAAAATAAATCTAATGTTCTTGTTGGATACTGCAATTCTCTTCGCAACTGAAAATTTTGTTAAGGTATTATACCCAGCAGCTATTATGTTCGTTTGATCATTTTATATTTAAAGAATTAAATAAAAATAATAGGATTTTTATCTTTTAATTGTTCAAATGTTGATATTGGAGAAAAAATTCTAATAAAATAGTACATCATATGTTAATATCAAAGTTAAATTGGTTTGGGTAGACAGGATTGACTATGTGAGCACAATTTAAGTAATATTTGCACATGAATCACATAAATAATGAATAATTGTAAATAAGAAAGAAGACAGAAGGTACCTGAAAGCAAGATTAAAAATGTGAACCGAAAACAATAATTAAAACATATTGTAAGTGAGGAAGTGTCAAAATGATTGATATTTACAAAATTTCTACTGGAACATAACCTAAAGTGAATGTAAAACAAATTAAAGTTTAGTTACTAGGTAATAAGGAGTGTTAAAATAATAATCTAAATATCAGATCTCCATGAAATAAAACTTTTTGTTGGGGCTGCTTTCATATGTCAACTTAATAAAACCTAGTACTCAAGTTAAATGATATTTAAGTGAATTAAGGGTTGTGCGGGTAATGTCAGGAGATACAAATTAATAATGAATCATAAGTAATAAAGATGGTTCGTGGTTGAGTGCAAGCGGGGGCCATTAGTGGAGCTCGTCTGCTAATGTATAATGTATTTGACTGAAGATGTGACTGAGCAGAGCGTTTGCTGGTTCCTGGATCAGAGAAAGTAACTTCAAGAGAAGGAAAAAATCCGTGCAGCTGAGGGTGGTTCTGTTGTAGCCATCTAGGGTCGGCAGGTAATCTTGAGTTTGAAGTTCGTTGCTGTTCTTGGTTTACAGCGGTAGAGTTGGAAGTAAGCTCATGGTAAAGAAACATCTGCGGCGTTGATGTGGTAAACGAATACACAGGTACCTAAAATGAACATTCGTTTATCACATGCAAATTAATAAATACAAGAGATAAGACTTTCCTGATCAAAACGATTGTAATTGGTTGTTATTCGTTATTAAGTACAAGTGAGGTTATTCCAAAAGATAAAAACAGCTTTACCTAAGATAATGCGGAGACATCATTTAATCAAGTATGCATTTGGTTCTTATGGTAATTTAATAAAATCGTTCTTTTACCGAAGTATTCAAATCCAACCCTGATTTGAATTATTGATGTTCTACAGAGCTAGATAATTGCAATAAAAATTTAACGATTAAACTAAAGGGCAGAATACTTGGCGATTCAATTAAGATTGTACTCAATATCTAAACGAACAATTTTTTAATAGCTACAAAAACACAAATTAATATAAAAGAATAATAATACGTCCATTCATTGCAATACATTGTACTTCCTACTGATTTAGTTAAATTTAAAATAAAGCCATGACATGAAAATACATGGAACTAGCTGATATCAAGTAACATGATTAAAGCGAAAGGCCTGACTGTGAAAACAAAGTCGCTGCTTTAATGGTCATTTTGAACGCCTTCAAATAGGAATTTTAATAAAAGCATTCTACATTAACGAAAATTGTGTTGGGTGCTCCATAAACCCAACGAAGTGTATTGCACTCCGGGGCCACGGCATCAACTTTCCTCATGTAACGACACCGTAATCAAGTAACAGAATTGATACAGGTGTAAAAGCGAGCCTATTCGGCCGGCATTCCTAAGCAGGAGGCAGGTCGAGGCACCCGGGGACCTGCCCTGCCTAACAATGGGGTTTCACCTTTTTCAGTGAATTTACCCGAGCGAGTATCAGCTGCATTTACAAACACTTTCGGACGATCTGCTCGCCACCATTCATATTAAGTGGGGACGTGACGTTTTGACGAGGTGGAATTTGGAGCTTCCAGGGATCTGGGTTTCCGTTTCCAGTTTTGGAACTGCAACGATTATTACTAAGGTTTACATGCTAATTGCTTTCAGTTATAGAAGGATCTGTATCAACAGGATTTTGACATGGTAAGGGATTCTTCTTCATCTCCTTTATCTTTCAAAGATTTTATCCAAAGCATAAATTTTAAGCCCCTTCAAACGTTGTTGTCCAACGCTTTCTCCATTTCCTGTGTTATTTACCTTGTAATCTCTTCCCAATTAGTGTATTGGTTTCACAGCTTTTTAACATTCTTTTGTCTTCCATCGTGTCCCCGTGTTTATTCCAGTGTGTTCTTCTTGGGTCGAACCCTTTTTAAATATGATCACTCTTGAAATATAGTGATCTTCTTTCATGTATCGTTCTGAGTGTCCTCATTGCAACATTTTCACCATTGCTATGATCCTGAATATGTCAATGCATCATTACAAGCCTGACAGCTGTTTTATATGTTCTGTTGATGTTTAAGTATTTGTTTCTCCATATGGTGTCCCTTAATCAACTTGATATGATAATTCCTTTTTGATAGAGAGGTTTCCATTGCTAGTGCTGGAATCGATGTACATATTTGAATTTTATAACCTGTTGCATAACTACCAAATTATTATAATTGATTAATTTAATTTGTTTGCTACAACAGCAATCCACTTTCTTGGAAATGTGCGCTTTGTCAACCTTTTGAACTCTTCAGTATGGCGGAACACCCAACAGGCCATCCCGGGAACTGGTATTTATCAGCACCATCATAATGCGGCTAAAGACGTAATTCAGAAACCGTTTCACGGGCCGCAATAAAGTGCGGTCGCGGCGTGGCCTTGTTTTGAAGCAGACTGTACATTCCACGAGCGAACCCTCGAGCCAAACTTTCAGTTATATTATTCCGACGAGTGCAGCCGCAGCCCTGATAAGATGGAACGGAACAGTTGGTCGTTACGCAACCGATTCATGCTTTCCGCGAGCACGGCATGGTTTTGATTTACGGCCGCTTGATGGCTACTCGCGGTTTTTAGTCCTTCGCGCCCTGTACGGCCCTGGAATGCAGGAAAACAAACCTTCGCTGCATTATTAATATTGGGAAAGGTGAACTGTCCGTTTTTGCAAAATGGATTTAATATACTGGAAGATGGTTTACTTCAGGTGCGGAAAAATCTCCCCGGAAAAACATCTAAGCAACAAGAAAACTGAAATATTGCACTTCCTAGATGAACTTGAAATTTGAAAAAAAACGGTACAAAATATGAAAAGTTCAAAGATCAAAATCGACAAATATTCCAATATCTATATCTAAAGTAAAAGAGGCTAATACTGTTAAGTTAAGGCTCCACGTTGTGTAGCCTATTATAATTTTATGCTTATAATTAAGTTTTATCTTTTTATAATCAAAATTATTTTCTGCTAGCTCCAGTAGATACACTTGACTGAAAATTAGATCGGATTCTTTTTATCTAGCTTGCTTATATTCTGAAATTTTATGTTCCTATCTTAGTTATGACAACTCAAAAACTTCTGTTAAATGATACTTCAAACTAGTTTTGAAAATTCAATGGCAAATACATCATCGTTACATTTGTCATACGACAGTCTCAAATAGTAAGTACTTCCTTAATTAAAATTAATTCACTTTCATCTATATTTTCTTTTAGTTCTTATTTTTTAATACCTGGATTCTGTTATTTTTTCTTGAACTTAACACTATCCGCTGCTAAAACCAATTCGTCCAACTCTGCAACTGACCAAGCCACACAACTGCCCCACTCAAAGCCACGGTGAACCTCAACCAACAACCAACTGCCAAAATATCCAGAATCAGGATCCAAATCACCACAGGAACCTAGTTTGCCACAGGAATCAGCATCTCCAGCTTCACCACAGTACAGATCCAAATATACCTCAGTCGTAGTTGCGTTATTTTAATGTTCAACCCAAATCACTCATATGAAGTCCGCTACAACCCAGCAGCAAGAATATTGACCAGAGAGAAGCCACCAGATATCACTTGACAAGCCCCATAAATATGCTCACTCTGCTAATGATGCCTATGTAATCTTCTTCCCTTGTAAATCGTTCCTTGTTATCCAATTCAATCGATGCAAATTTAATCTTACAATACACTCAATTCAGCATTCCTTTACTTTTATTTGCTTTTGTAGATTATAACTGTATTAGTTTAGTATTCTCACCACATTCTTTATCTTCATCCATATAGCACATCTTCTATCCTATTAACATTTTACTTTTTATTCTTTTTAAACCACGCCAATTTTGTTTCAAATTTTAACCCTTTTATACACCAAACATGTTTTAAAAACCTTTTAAAAAGAGTTTATTTCTTAATTTCAAATTACAAAATTCTTTGACATGATTTTCGTTTCAATTTTTTTTTATTATCAATAAATACCATCTCCTTAGCCATCTAGCTTATTTTGTCAGTCCAACACACAAAGCTTTATTATTTGATTAATACCTACTACCTAATACCTACTACAATAGTATATTTCGAAAAAGTATTTGTTATTAATTTCCAATTTCATTTCAGATATTAAGTTAAGTTAGAATCCTACTGTTTTTCAATTAGCTTCATTTAATTACATTATAAATTATATTTTCTTTCTTTTTTAAATGCATCTTAACAATTTTGATATCCATTTCACATCTCAATTCATCTTTATGATTTTTAATTACTGTATTCTTTTAATCTTATTAATCTAATTTTTAGACCCCTGTACCAATACCATAACAATACATATGAATCATATTCAGCATTAAAGACGTAGATCATTTTAAAGTATCAATAATAATTGTGGATCTACAGTATCAAAAATAAATAAATAGAAAATACTAACGCTGAGAAGGATTTTAAAGTATCAAAAATAATTAAAGATATAGTCTCAAAAGTCAGGAAGAACGTAAAGCTTGAAAGTTAAAGAGGATTTTAAAGTTTCATAGATGAAGAAATATTCCAAGTACTTATTAAGCGTAATTAGAATTCTGAAACATCAAACCTGAAGAGGATGTTAAAATGTCATAAATAGAAAAAGATGTAAAGTATCGAAGGTATAGAAAGATCTAAACGAAAAGAAGTCTGTAAACCGTAAAAGCTAAAAAGTGAAGAAATAAATAAAGTATCAAGCGTTATGAGAATGCTGAAGCATTAATGCTTAAGAGGATTTTAAAATATCATAAATGATAAAGGTTACAAACCATCGAAACTGAAGAAAGATCTAAAGTATCAAGCGTAATGAGGATTTTAAAACATCAAAGCCGAAGATTTTAAAATGTCATAAATGCAAAGACCTCTGAAGAATCGAAGGTAAAGAAAGATCTAAAAGTAAGGGAAACTGTAAAGCATCAAAGCTAAACAGTGAAGAAAGACCTAAAATTTCAAGCGTAAAAATACTTCTGAAGCACCAAAGCCAAAGAAGATTTTTAAAATATCATAAATGAAAAGAGATCTGATGTGAAGCATCAAATGTGATGAAAAATCTAAACGTAAAGAAAACTGTAAACCGTAAAACCTAAAAGCAAATAAAGATATAAAATATCAAGCATTATGACGATTCTAAAGCATCAAAGAGGATTTTTTAAATATCGAAATGAAAAAAGATAGAATGCATCGAAAGTGAAGAAGGATCTGAAAGTAAGGGAGACTCTAAATCATGAAAGCTTGAATGTGAACAAAGATCATAAGTTTCAAGAGTAATGAGTAATCTAAAGCATGGGAACATAGGACGATTTTAAAATATCCTAAATGAAAAGAGATGTAAAGCATGGGAAGTGAGGAAAGTCTAAAAGAAGAGAAAACTGTAAACCGTGAAAGCTAAAAAGTGAAGAAGATAAAAAGTATCAAGAGTAATGGCGATTTTGAAGCATCATAGCCTAAGATGATTTTGAAGTATCATAACTAAAAATAGATGCAGAGCATCAAAAGTGAAGAAGGGTCTAAAAATAAAGGAGACTGAACAGCATAAAAGCCAAAAAGTGAACAAAGATCCAAAGTATTAGGAGTACTAAGGATTCTGAAGCATTAAAGCTGAAGAGGATTTTAAAATATCATAAACGAAAGGAATGTGAAGCATCGAAAGTGAAGAAAGATCTAATAAGACTCTAAACCGTAAAAGCTAAAAGGTGAAGATACATTATAAAGTATGAAGCGTTATAAAAATTCTGAAGCATCAAAGGCAAAGAAGGCACTAAAATATTATAAATGAAAAGAACTATGAAACGTCGACGATCAAGAGAGATTTAAAAGTGAAGAAAATTGTAAAGCGTGTAAGCTAAAAGGTGAAAATATATCTAAAGTATCAAGCGTAATGAGGACGCTGAAGCATCAAAGTCGAAGATTTTAAAATATCATAAATGAAAAGAGATGTGAAGCTACAATAGTGAAGAAATATCTACAAGAAACGTAAAAGAGCGTGAAGGAAAAAATGTGAACAAAGATGTAATGTATCAAGCGTAATGAAGTTTCTGAAGCATCAAAGTTGAGGAAGATTTTCAAATATTGTAAACGAAAAGCGCTGTGAAGCATTGAAGGTGAAGAAGCATCTACCAGTAAAGGAGACTGTAACTCCTGAAAGCTGAAAAGTGAAGAAAGATATAAAATATCAAAGCCGAAGATTTTAAAATGTCATAAATGAAAAGAGATATGAAGCATTGAATGTAAAAGAAAATCTACAAGAAAAACTAAAGCGTAAAAGATAAAAAGTGAATGATCTAAAGTACCAAGCGTAATGAAGATTAGAAGCATTTACGCCGAAGAAGATTTTAAAATATCAGAAATGAAGACATATGAAGCATCGAAAGTGAAGTAAGATCTATAAGAAAAGAAGACTGTAAAGCGTGAAAAATAAAATTCGATGAAAGATTTAAAGTATCAAGCGTAATGAGGATTCTGAAGCATCAAAGCTAAAGAAGATTTTAAAATGTCATAAATGAAAACAGCAGTGAAGCATCTAAGGTGAAAAAGGATACAAAAGTAAAGAAGACTGTAAAACGTGAAAGCTAAAAAGTGAAGAAAGATTTAAAGTATCAAGCGTAATGAGAATGCTGAAACAAAAAAGCCGAAGATTTTAAAATATCATAAATGAAAAGAGCTGTGAAAGATTGAAGGTGAAGAAAGATCTACAAGAAAAGAAAACTGTAATGCATGAAAGATAAAACGGAATAAATATTTAAAGTATCAAGCGGAATGAAGATTCTAAAAAATGAAACCATAAGAAGATTTTAAAATATCAAGAATGATAAAAGATGTGAAGGATCGAAACTGAAGAAATATCTAAAAGTACAGGAGACTGCAAAAGTTATAAAGTGAAAAAAGATTTAAGGTATCAAGCTTAACGAGGACTCTGAAACACCAGAGATGAAGAGGATTTTAAAATATCGTAAATGAAAGGAAATGTGAAGTACCAAAATGGAAGAAAGATTTAAAAATAAAAGAGACGGGAGAACGCACAAGCAAAAAACTAACAAAGATTTAAAGTATAACGCGTAACGAGAATGCTGAAGCATCAAAGCTTAAGAGGATTTCTAAACAAATAATAAACGAGAAGAGCTATAAAGTATCAAAGGTGAAGGAAGATCTAAAAGGAAAGACTGTAAAGCTTAAGAGCTAAAAAGTGAAGAAAGATATAAAGTATCAAGCGTAATGAGGATCTGAAGCACTAATGTTTAAGAGGAAAAAATATCTAAAGTATCAAGCTTAATGAGGACTCTGAAATATCAGAGCTGAAGAGGATTTTAAAATATCGTAAATGACAGGAAAAGTGAAGCATCAAAATGGAAGAAACATTTAAAAATAAAAGAGACCGGAAAGCGTGAAAGCCAAAAAGCTAACAAAGATCTAAAGTATCAAGCGTTACGAGAATTTTGAAGCATCAAAGCTTAAGAAGATTTCTAAAATACCATAAACATGAAGAGCTATAAAGGTGAAAAAATATCTAAAAGGAAAAAGGACTGTAAAGCGTGAGAGCTGAAATGTGGAGAAAGATATAAAATATCAATCGTAATGAGGATGCTGAAGCACGATAGTTTAAGAAAATTATAAAATATCATAAATGAAAGGAAATGTGAAGCATCAAAATGGAAGAAACATTTAAATATAAAAGAGACCGGAAAGCGTGAATGCCAAAAGGCTAATAAAGATCTGAAGTATTAAGTGTAATGAGAATTTTGAAGCATCAAAGCTTAAGAGGATTTTAAAATATCATAAACGAATAGCGCTATAAAGCATCGAAGGCAGAGGAAGATCTAAAGAGAAAGAAATCACTAATTTAATTTTAAAAACAAAACTGCTTAGATCAGTACTTTAAATTATAGAGGGGGGGGGGGGGCTACATGTTCTTAGACATTAATCACGTTCGGTACATCGTTTGTTTACAAAAATGAAAAATTTGCTATTTTCGATTTTGAAACCGATCATTTAGTATATTATGTACCGGGTGGCCAATTAAGAAGGGCACTCGGCCCTATCTCGAAAATTAATTGTCGTAAAGACTTGGTGTAAAAAAATCTATGACTAAAGCGGCCGAGAAAAAATGCTGGAAATAATTTTTAAGTGTCTAGAATGGCCGCCAGGGGGTGTACTCGCATTCTTGAATTTTAAATACCGTTTTTTGAGAAATATTCTTATATTACAGATAGCTAAAATGGACACCGTTTTGAAGCTGACATAAATTCTATTGTTTTTGTTAAATGATTTTTGCTCTATCTCTTAAGGGAAAGTGGTGGGGGATGTTCGAACATTTTCGGAAAGAAATGTCAATAACTTCAAAATGGCTGAACGGATTTTGTCAAACTTGGAGTCGTTGAAAAGGGATTTTCTTAGGCTATCAATGCTGCGTTGAGCGGATTGCTTGTGTCGCCGCTAGAGGGCGTTTTGCGACAACACTACAAATGAAATGGATTTTCTCAAAAAAATTAAATGCAACGATATCACTTTTATTGCAACAAAAGATAGCCAAATAAGGGTCTAACACGCTAGTGAAAACCGCATTTCGATATTTCTTTCCTAACCTAAAATATCAGTAAAAGAAATTAAAACTCGAAATAATGTCGCACCTTTGGGAATATTTTCAGTATACCTGCCATTATTAAATCTTAATTATCGTTCTTTTAGAAAAATATCTATAAATTTACTGTTAAAATACGAACATTATATTTAAAATGTTAATAATAATTAATACTCATTCAATATGATTGAATATTGCCGTTCTGTCCACACGAAAAACTTTGACAGTTGGATGGGCCTATCAGGATACTCCATCGCATAGATTCTAACAGAAACAGTTGCGTTTTCATTGTTTTGAAAATAAACACGAAACATATCAAACACTTATACAGGTGGAAAAGGCATTTTTTACAAATAAGGCCACCAAAATGCACTATAAATAGCTGCAATCTTAATATTATTATAATTTGTGCTGTTTTGTTTTTCAAAGCACACTTGCATTTTAAAAATTTCGAATTTCGTGTGGACAGAAGGGCAATATTCAATCATATTGAATGAGTATTAATTATTATTGACATTTTAAATATAATGTTGGTATTTTAACAGTAAATTTATATATATTTTGCTAAAGGAACGATAATTAGGATTTAATAATGGCAGGTATACTGAAAATATTCCCAAAGATGCGACATTATTTCGAGTTTTAATTTCCTTTACTGATATTTTAGGTTAGGAAACAAATATCGAAATGCGGTTTTCACTAGCGTGTTAGACCCTTATTTGGCTATCTTTTGTTGCAATAAAGGTGATATCGTTGCATTTAATTTTTTTGAGAAAATCCATTTCATTTGTAGTGTTGTCGCAAAACGCCCTCTAGCGGCGACACAAGCAATCTAAATCAATCCGCTCAAGGCAGCGTTGATAGCCTAAGAAAATCCCTTTTCAACGACTCCAAGATTGACAAAATCCGTTCAGCCATTTTGAAGTTATTGACATTTCTTTCCGAAAATGTTCGGACACCCCCCACCACTTTCCCTTAAAAGATAGAGCAAAAAGCATTTAACAAAAAAGAATCGAATTTATTTCAGATTTAAAACGGTGTCTATTTTAGCTATCTGTAATATAAGAATATTTCTCAAAAAATGGGATTTAGGATTCAAGAATGCGATTACGCCCCCTGGCGGCCATTCTAGAAACTTAAAAATAATTTCCAGCATTTTCTCTTGACCACTTTGGTCATAATTTTTTTTTTACCCCAAGTCTTTACGACAATTACTTTTCGAGATAGGGCCGAGTGCCCTTCTTAATTGGCCACCCGGTACAGTACCCATTTATTTATATCTTTCATTAAATTTATGGCTAAAAACTCGGAACAAATGATTGAAAAATGTTTTAACCACTTGTATTAAACACAATGGTTTAAAACATACGGGTTTTTTTAAACACGTTTTATCCATGCCAACCCTCATCGATACTAATCAGGATTCCGAAGCATCAAAGCTGAGGAGAATTTTAAAATATAATAAATGAAAAGAGATGTAAAACATCAAAAATTAAAACAGGTCTAAAAGTAAAGGATACTGTAAAGCATGAAAAGTATAGAAGGCTTTAAAGTAACAAAGTGAAGAAAGTTGTAAACTATCGAAAATAAACACCAGGGCAAGAAGGAAAAGTTATAGAGGGATTTACAGAGAGGGATTTACAGTATCAAACAGGAAGTACGGTGTATTGCAGCAAAATGAAATAAGATGTAACCTGCGAAATCTACAGAAAAGCTTACAACACCAAAGATGAGGAGCATTTTAAGGTATCACAATTGAGGAAAGATGTAAAGCAGTGAAACTGTAGAATAACGTATGCCATCAGAGCTAAAGAGAGTTTGAAAATACATATATATAATTGCAGAATAATTTAAAAAGTATTTTGCAAAAAAAAGTTTAATAAAAAAAGAACACCGTAAAGCAGGAAAGCTTATAAGGTCTCAAAGTGTCTGATCTAAAGTATCAAAAGTGAAGAAAGTAGTAAACTATGGACAATAAACACCAGCTGAAGGTATAAGGGCTATAGAGGGATTTACAGTATAAAAACTGAGGTTCGATGTATTGTATCAAAATGAAGAAAGATGTAAACTGCGAAATCTTCCGAAAAGCTTAAAGTACCGAGGCTAAGGAGCATGTTAAGGTGTCAAAACGAAGGAATCATGTAAAGTAGCGAAATAATAGAAGAGTTAAGGTATCAGAGCTAAAGAGATTCTTAAAATATAAAAAATGCAAAATAAAGATTAATATGCAAAAAAAGTTTTTATGTAAGCAACATGAAGAACAACGTAAATCAGGTAAACTCGCATGGGTCTTAAAGTATCTGAAGGATGATCCACAGTATCAATAGTGAAGGAAGTTGTAAACTATAGAAAATAAACACTATCGTAAGGTATGCAAGCTATAGAGCTATAAAGCTATAATAAAATACGGGTTACTGATCAAAATGAAAAAATAGGTAAATCATCAAAAATAAAGAAAAGTATTAGTGCTAGAAGGAGTTCTAACTATTCAAAAATGAGGAGAGATCTAAAGTACCAACGTAAACCATCAGAAGGAAAGAAATTTTACAATACCAAAAATGCAAAATAATCTAAAGTATCTTATCTAAAAAAAGTATCAAAAATAAAATAAGCTCTAAATTATCAAGAGTAACGAGGATTGTAAAGCACCAAAGCTAAAGAAGGTTTTAAATTATTAAAAATTAAGTAGGATGTACTGTATCAAATTGGAAGAAAGATGTAAACTATCAAAAGTAAAGAAGAGCATAAAGTATCAAACTTAAAGAAAACTGCACTGCAATCGTTCTAGAATGATAACTGAGGCCGAGACCTGTTGTATGGCACACGACGTACAGTAGATCGCACCGATCATAGTGTATAAAGAATAGAAGAAATTTTAAAGATTCAAAAGTGAAGAAAGGCCTAAAGTATTAAGAGTAACGAAGACTAAGGGTAAGACATTACATCTAAAGAGGGTTTCGAAGTATCAAAGATGAATTAACGCATGTAACCATGAAAACTAAAGGTTTGAATCAGAACCTTTGCTTGATTTCTTGAGCGTGAGCGTGAAAAAAGATGTGTACTATCAAACATGTAATATACCCTGCTTTTGGTGTATATGACAAGTTATATTTATGTTATATCAATATAGTAAGTTGACTTACCCTTGTTATAAAATGATTTTACTTCCGTTAGCTACTGCCTCAGAAATCATATGAAACGTATAAACTAATCACATTGACGTTTATTACAATTGTTATTTTGACATTCACCTTATGCCAATTTGAAATTAATTCCAACTATGACTAGCTACATCTCAAAAATGAGAAAAACTTACTCTCAGGCAAATGGGTATGTTTATATTAACATTTCCTCCTTATAAACTTTTACTCTCGTAGGCAGTAATTATAACTAGGATAATATTATTTACTGTAAATATGCATTCAATTGAAGTACCTTCAAAAATATTTCTTATTAACGTTTCAAAACCTAACAGGTAGTTAGTTACGTTGGCTTGACATTAAAAAATCAAATAAACTTTAAAATAACATTTTAATGTCTTAATACATAAATTTTATTTTAGTTCTTAAACATTTTAAATTATCTAAATAAATCCAAAAGTTTAATTCAAATTATAAACACCTAAAACTATCAAGATCTTGATTTAACTTTCAATTTAGAATATAAATTTTTCCAAATTTTATATCACATTAAACTTAATAAAAACACACATTGCAATCTCAATAAAATGTTCACTGAACTTTGCTTCTGTCAGAGGTACCTGGTTTAAATCTGTTCTCCTTTGTGGAACACCCCTACTAACTGCCTTACTGGTTAGTTTTGTTTCAGAAGCTCGTTGTAGAGCTTCTTCTATTCCTATTCTCATAAATAAAACCATTTCATTTCACTCACTCACTGGTTCTACGTTAAATGAATGATGCACTCTATTGTATATACAATAGAACAATAGAACTGAGGTTGACTTTCAAAATTGACTTCTATTGTTAATCATAATAATTTGATATTATTATATCAAATATTATCATAGGGAAAGCCAGTTTGCCACTGTGTCTAAAAATAAAATTTTTATTTATTCACAACTGTTGCTATCTCAACCACCATTCATTCATATGATTGTTCTTTTAGTATCCTTTGAAAATGACTGGATTTAAAAGTAAAAATAAATACTGCATGCATGTGCATGTTGCATTACAAACGTAAAGATAAAGGACCTGAAAGAATCACAATTTTTTGGCTTCTCTTAATTGTTTCGCCAGTTACCAATTTATTTCAGGCCTAACCTGTATATTTTTATTTGAATTATAAATCCTTTGCATTTCGAATTCTTAAATTTTCCAAAGCAGCTTACTTTGTACCTGGATCGGGTTCCTTTCGTTCGCGCGATGCACTTTTGACCCGTGCTATCTGTTATCGCAGGCCCTTGTAATGCGATCTTTCCTTTGGAAACGAAATTTTCGTCCGCGCACTTGCTGTTCTCTCCTGAGCCCGCTGTCACCGGCCCGGCTCAGGTTTGATTTTAATTAAGTCAAATTACATGCTCTCAATTAATTTAATGAGCAGTGTGTTTCCTAGGGCTGACAATGATCAGGTACGATGGCGCTTTTCTGTCTTATTATTTCCATAGTAATTACATTTTTTTAGCTCTTTATTAACAGTTTCATCTACGAGTTTATCTCGGAGGCCAAGTTATTAGCCTAATCGCATTTTCGACACTTGCTGGCGTTCTGGTATTTGCTGCCATTGGAGGGTGCTTCCGATGCAATCACCGGTGCATCCACGGGGATTTCAACAATGTGTGTAGCCGTTCACGTCCAGCATATGTTTCGAGGTTAGTCCTACTCCGAGATTAAATATCAACTTATCTTCAATACCAGGAATTCACATCTGTGCATTTTAAACCTGTCAGTATTTGGAATTTAAATTCATAATTTTTGCAATGATTAACATGTAATGTTCAATTTCATACATGCTCTTGTTTTTATATTTAAATTCTTATGCCTATATTTAATTATGCTCAGTATTTAAAGCTACAATTTTGATGTGTATTGACCTTCTGTAAAAGGTACAGCAACGCTCTTTTAATTCAATAACCTAAACAGAAGGAATTATTAAATGAATGAGGTATGCATATCCCATGAATCATTTGAATTCACAGTTATTAGAATAACCCGAAAGGGTTTTTTTTTACTTTATGCGTGTCGCAACCTTCAGTTAACGTTCACAACTTTGTTATCACATTATTTGCATTTTAATTATGCTGAGTATTTATTACTGACACTACAAGACTTTTTATTACTTACTAATTAAACGCTAGTCACTTGCAGTTTATTTTCTCTTATTATTTGAAATCTTTTGATTTCTGGCGCCCATTTCCTTTCCTTTTTTGAAGACATTCCAGGATACACAGCTGATGATTTGAACCTACGACCCAAGGCCGCCGAACTTTGAGTTAGCTCGGCCATTGCGGTAAGTAAAGAGTTTTCAGAGCTGCCGTGGTGTATAAACTGTAGGGGGGTTGATCTGCGATTTTTACTACCATTGTTTAATTTTATTAATTGATCGCAGGTCGGCTTTTTTATTGTTTCAAAGTAGGATGCACTGTATGAAAACTGAAAAAAAGATTTAAACTATGCAAAGTAAAAAAGAGCGTAAACTGTCAAAACTCAAGGGAAATTTAAAGTACAAAAATGTAAAAAACTGTGTAGCTCAAACTGGCTCTTTTTAACGTTGCACGATAGCTCTATTGGCGGTTTCTGAAAATAGGATATTTTCTGGAGTTAGATCTTTTTACGCACCTGTGTGTGAAGCGGTTGACTATTTTTATTTAGGTTAGTATTCAGGAAATTTTCAAAACGTTAGTTTAGTACCTCATGGAATGTTGGGATTATGCGTATCTAATTGGATGGCGAAGGCTTCTTTCGATTTTTTCAAGACTCTTAACTCTTGTATTCCGGCATTATAAATAATACAGCAATTACATACCAGTAAATAAATAAATCACCCCAGATATACGACTAACAGGGGAATAAGACACGAAGACAACCAAAGCCCCCTTCTATCAACTTAAAAATGAACAGTATTATAATAGAGAACATTAAAAATGTAAGCAAAGGTTACAGAATGGGAAACAAAAAAGTTAAGATAATTTTTTACGCTGACGACACTCAGATAATATCGCAAAATGAGAATGGTCTCGAACAATTACTATATCGATTCCAAATAACGCCGGTAAAATACAATGTGGAAATTGAATCAAAGAGAAAATACAGGTTATTGACATATCATGAAAGAGAAAGAAAAAGAAATAGTTTTCCGTTCATATTAAAAAACTGATTTGTCATAGGCCAGGGTTAAACAGAAATTATTTTTACCCTAGCCGGAGCCATTCAACATTGTGCTGAATTTCAGATGTCCTATGTACGATTTTTCAAAGCTTTCCGCATTTTTATGACCGTTTTCTACCCATGGTGGTAGAAATTTTTTTTTCAGGTAGCTTGACAGAAGAATAATGAGGTTGCCGGCCTTGTCAGTTCTTTCGGCTTTATTCCTTCTTCAGGGACCAATCCGCTGTTTGGACGATCTATGCAAATTCCGCATCTGTCTTATGGGCCTGAAGAGGCCGCATGCGCCGAGGCATATCCAAGATTATGGTGCCGCTGTCCGGCCTGCAGTATCTTGGATAGCTCACGATCAAGTCTTTGTTTTACTGTCCTATCTCTGCATGGCGTAGCTGTAATCTAACGACAAGGATCGTTAAAACTTCCATGCGTGCTGCATTTAAATTATTAGACGCTTGCAATTAAAAAAAACTACTCGCACGTTTGCAGTAATTTTAAAGTAACAGTGTCCCAGCAATAGCTCGTTGAACTTTGTTTAATATTTTCAAGCACTAAACGTGTAAGTCATTGATTATAGTCACCCACTTTTACTGCCTGCTTTTTGTTTAACATATTAAGTGATTTTGGATATCAGCCACTCTATTAGCGTGTCACTTTGATTAATTATGGAATTCATTCGACTTGTTTGTTGAGGTAGTATACGGTACTAATTTATTGTCAGCTTTTGGCGTTGAGCAAGCTTTACCTTTATGTAATTATGAATGCACTTCTTTATCCAAAAGCCTTTGTGATAAGCGTTGAGTTTTACAGTGCTAACGTGAGTAAGCATGTAAAAGATAATCAAGTATGGAAAGAAATGAAGACGCACTGAAAGCAAAGGGGGTTTTCAAGCACTAATTGTTTACATTATACCTTTTCTCATTTCGAAGAATAAGAAATACTGAAAGCATAATAGCATAAGAAGCTGTTGAAACTCGTTAGAACTATAGAAATGTAGACAGAGAAATGTACAGTAAATATTAATTCCATAATGTAAATATCGACGTACTCATTCAAGCTATTGAAGAGCACTCAAAAGTAGCAAAGTGAGGAGTTAAAGCATCTAAATTGCAAGAGGATTTGCAGTATAAAAATGCAGAGACCAGAAAACCAAAATTGGAGATTATACATTTTCAATGAGCTTGCATTCATCCCAAAACCTTTATTGAAAGTTGAAGGATTGTATGAGGCGACAACCAGATTCCACCTGCTGCATTTAAAAAGTAGACTACACCAGCATTAAAGTTTCCCAGATATCATCTCCGTTTTGGAAAGCAACAGGTGCATTGCCCTATTCAGCAAACAATCTTGCCTGCATTTTATAGGGCTCCGCTCAAGTCTGACATTTTTCTGCAAGGATGTAGCTTGCGCGAGAAAAATTATTGGCTGTACAATTACTGAAGTCTCCAGAAATTAAATTTATCGCCCAGATAGAAAAAACATGTACGATTATTAGTCTTTACATACATTCAAATTAGGTTATTTATATTTTTAGTGGTATTGCAGCATAAGTCGCCACAGGGTGGGAATTTGCAGAAATTTGTGACTATGCATTTTAGGAAATAAATACGTTGCTATGCAACCCATCCTACAGCCCATTTAATATAGTTGTTGCCTATTCAATTGCTTATTAGGCGCAGGGACACGGCTGCATCTCTCTGTATAAGCAAATTTTATGTGACAGTTTTACAACTGTGTTCCACGCCCCTCTCACTCTATCTTATTGTTACCGAGCCCGGTATAAACAATATTACAAATATATTTCCTGGCAGTGGCACCATTAAAATGCCGTTGTATAAAAAAATATTAAGTTGTTTCCATATTGTCAGGAATTAACAGGATCTAAAGCATTGCAATTCGTTGATGATTTACACCGTAACTGAAAAAGGGCATAACTAATCAAAACTACAGTTAAACATTAAAAATTAAGAAGAATATGCAGTATCAAAACTGGAAACAGTTTTAAAGCATACACAAGGAAAAATTCAGAAGTAGTTAATGCATTAAAATGGAAACCGGGTTTATAATATCAAAAATTAAGAAGGTTTCAAAACATTAAAAGTGCAAAAGAGCAATTGAGAGAAGTATTAAAGCTGGAGAAACATGCAACGCATGTAAGCTGAAAATAGTGTTTAGTATCTCATGAGGATTATCAAGTCAGAGCTAAAGCATCAAAAGTAAAGATAAAGCACTAAAGCCGGTATGCTGTGGGAAATGCGTGAGTTTAATGATTTAAAAATAAAGAAAGATCTAAAGTATCAAAAATAAAGGCGAATCTAAAACCTCGAAACTGAAAATTGTAATTAGTATAAAAAGAAGATTATTTTAAGATATGATGTGTAAAGGAAGAGCTAAAGTAGCAAAACTGAAGAATACTGTAACGCTTCACAACCGAAAACAGTGTCTAGTATAAAAAATTAAGACAAGTTTAACACATGACAAGCAGAGAATGACCTAGTTTATCGAAACTAAAGAAAACGTAAAGCAAAAGTTGAAAATAGTGGCGAGTGTCTTATGAGGAATAAAGAAAGAGTAAAAGTATTAAAAAAATAGAGGAATGAAAAACATCAATGCTGAAAATAGGTATGACTATCAAAAAAAAAAAAATAAAAACTTAATATGATGAGTAGTAGTAGTAGTAGTAGTAGTAGTAGTAGTAGTATTTGTGGGGAGACTCATGTCAAGTAAGTAGGTTTTCATACGCCCTTTCTGCTAACCCCGTGGACAAGGTCTAGGCATGCAGAGTACCAGGTACATTAGTCCTACTTAGAATTTTGCCTAGACTAAGGAGTTGCAACCCTAACCAGGGATCTTTTACATGCTACACATCGTAGTAACATGGTACCCACGGCATTACATCACTCCCGAATGATGGCATTCTGTAGAGATAAAAGATGGAACTCCCCACCCTTAGATCAGTAACCAGAATGTTTCCCACTGAGCTATGAAGCCCGGCAATATGATGAGTAAAGGAAAAGCTAAAGTAGCAAAAATATAGAATACTGTAACGCTTCAAAGCCGGTGTCTGGTATAAAAAATGAAGAAGAGTTTAACATATGAAAAGTAGAGAATGACCTAGCTCATCGAAAGTAAAGAAAGTGTAACGCATGAAAGCTTAGAATAGTGTTTCATATTTTATTAGGAGCGGCAACAGTATTAAAAAAGTATTAAACATAAAGGGGAATGTTTATGTAAATTAAAGCTGAAAATTTGTATTTGTATAAAAAAGAAGAAGAATTTAAGATATGATGGGTAAAAAACGATCTAAGGTAGCAAAAGTAAAGAATAAATGTATCGATTTAAATCCCAAAACGGTATTTAGTATAATAATTGAGGAAGTGCTTAACATATGAAGATTAGGGAATGAGCTAATTTATCGAAAGTAAAGAAAATGTAACGCAGGAAAGCTGAAAATAGTGTTTAGTACCCTACGAGGAGTAAAGAAAGAGTAAAAGTATGCAAATAAAGAAAATTGAAAACCATCTCAAAGCTGAAAATTGGTATTAGTATCAAAAAGAAGAAAAACTTAAAGATGGCGAGTAAAAGAAAAGCTAAAGCAGTAAAAGTAAAGAATACTATGACAAGTAGAGAATAACCTAGCTCATCAAAAATAAAGAAAGTGTAACGCATGAAAGCTTAAAATTGTGTTTCATATACTATGAGGAGCAACGACAGAATTAAAGTTGTAAAATGATCGAGAGTGTAAAGCACCAAAGCTGAAAATTGGTATTGGTATAAAAAAGCATAATTTAAGATATAATGGGTAAAGGAAGAACTAAAGTAGCAAAAGTAAAGACTAATGTAAAGCATTAAATCCGTAAACGGCGTTTAGTATAAAAAATGTGGAAATGTTCAACATATGAAGATTAGAGAATGAGTTAATTTATCGAAAGTAAATCAAATGTAATACAGGCAAGCTGCAACTAGTGTTTAGTATCCTATGAGGAGCAAAGAAAGAGCTAAGGTATTTGAAAAACATCAAAACTAAAATTTGGTATTAGTATAAAAAAATCTGTAAACCGCTTTACTCAGAACTTCTCTCGCAAGTGGACACTGTGACACTAAATAATTTTAAAAATCTAGGAAACTAAAGGTAAAAATACTTCACGTCTAATAATACTCAAACAATATAAGGAAGCACTTCATAATGCAAATAACATCAATTTCAAATAAAATATATTGCCGGCGATCGAATTCGAACTGAAGGCGGCTGAGAATGCGATTCCAACTGTTGGCAGGTTATTACAAGCACATCGCCCGTTCCTTATATGCGTCACAAAGCACTCTTTGCGTGCATGCCGGTTGCCTTCACATTTTTGGTTGACGTTTTTCTGATTTAGAACATTTACGCAGTTGGGTCATATTTGCGTTAAGGGTAAAGCCGGAGCTATGTCCAAATGGTTAGTTTTATTTATTTCTCAGTTAAAACAAAAATAAATAAAATTTTATTTTTTAGGTGCTCACCTTGCATATATTTGTCTGATTTTTCTTTGGGTTTTATGCTAGGTAGATATATAACGTAAATGCAAAATATTGTCCTTCACCAACGAATAGTTTTTGATACCGCTAACAGACAGAGAGACAGAGATACACACATACGGAATTGAGAGAACCAGTTTTTCGTCATCTAGAGACCCTGAAACGTAATGATCTGAAGAAATCTTGGACGGTAATTTTTTCGCGATTATAATACTTACTTCTTTCGTCTTTTAGATGAGAGAAATGAAAGAAGGAAAACATAAGATGATGAGTAAAGAAAGAACTAAAGTAGTAATTGTACAAAACAATGTAAAACATAAAAGTTGAAAATGAGGAGGAATTAACCTATCAAAGGTAAAAATAAGCCAAGGTATTGAAAGTAAAGAAAATCTAACGCCTAAAAGCCGAAAATAGTATTTAGTATTTTATGAGGACCAACGAGGAGCTAAAGTATTAAAAATAGAGAAGAATGTAAAGCCCCAAAGCTCATAATTGTTATTAGCATAAAAAACAGAATAATTTAAGGTATTATGGGTAAAGAAAAAGCTAATGTAGCAAAAGTAAAGAATAATGTATAGCTTTAAAACCAAAAACGGTGAATAGTATAAAAAATTAAGAAGAGTTTAACATATGCAAAGTAGAAAATGAGCTAAATTATCGAAAACAAGAAAAATGTATGCATGAAAGTTGATAATACTGTTCAATATTCTATAAGGTGCAAAGAAAATGGTGAATTATTATTAATAATGAAGAATGCCAAGCATCAAATCTAAAATGTGGTATTAGTATCAAAAATCTGAAGTAAAGAAAATCTAACGCATCAAAGGTGATAATAGAGTATAGTATCTTATGAAGAGCAGAGGGAGAAGTATGAAAAATAAAAAAAGAATGTTAAGTATCACAGCTGAAAATGGTGCTTGTGGCCAAAAAAAGAAAATTATAGAAGAATAATGTAAAATCAAAGCTACATACGGTGTTTAATATAAAAAATGAGGATGAGTTGAAGATGTATACAGTAAGTAGCAAAACTAAGAAAAACGTAGAACATCAAACCTGAAAATTGTGTCGTATTAAAAATTAACAAGACCTTACTACAAAGATTGGTGGTGGTTAGTGCGAACATAAGGGCATCTGTGACAATTGCTCTTTTATACTAGAATGCACCTTGATTTTTTAAAATGTAGAATGCTTCTGTATAGTAGCAGAACCAAGAAGTTTATGTAGTTTATTGCAAAAAGGAGTAGAATAGATGAGTAACGAAAGCAGTACCAATTAAATCCTGAAGCGAAGGTAACAGTAAAAATAACACAAACACTGTAATAATGTGACAGCTGTTTGACAGTGCAGTACATCAAGGTGTCTGCCCTGAGACTCAATTGTTATGGATGCCCTATGTTCGCACAAGCCGCTACCAATCTGTATAACGAAGCAATACGTATCAAAACAAAGGAAGAATGAAAAGCAACGGCATTGTTTACTATAAAAAATTAGAAAAAGTCTGACATTAAAGATAAATAATAAACCAGTGTCTCAAAAGTGAAGAAGAATATGAAATATCAAATCTGAAAATGTTATTTAGCAAAGAAATTGGAATAATTGAAAATATGAAGGCTGAAGAAAGAGTTAAAATATCAGAACTAAAGGAGAATGTAAAGCATCAAGACTAAAAACTGTGTCAAAAATTTCCCATTTAACATATTATGAAAACTAAAAGAAGGTCACAAATTCAAAAGTCAAGAAGAAGAATGCAAAACATCAAAGCCACAAACGATGTTTAATATCAAAAATGGAGAAGAGTTTAACATGTGCGGAGTAAAGAAAGAGCTAAAGTAGTAAAACTAAGAAAAATGTAGAACATCCAAGCTGAAAACGATGTCGTATTAAAAATGTATAAGAGTTGACTATATAAGGCAGAAAGAGGTATCAATACTAATAAAGAATTGAAACAAACACCGTTGGACACGGTGTTTAGTATTATTAAAGTTAATTATTATTATTAAAAGTTAATAATAAACCAAAGTCTCAAAAGTGAAGAACAATACATATCAGGGGTGAAGAAAGAGCTAAAATATCAAAAGTAAAAGATAACGTCAAGCATCAAAGTAGAAAATGGTTGCTGTAAAAGATTGCAGACCCATCATATCAAAATTAGGAGAGATAACAAATTCACATAAGTCAAGAGAAAGAATATAAAACATCAAAGCTGGACACCGTGTTTGGTATCAAAAATTAAGAAGAGTTCAACATGTTGTAAGGGAAGATAGACGGTCGGTCTTACCTTTTGGCGAAAGTTGTATTTGTTATTTTGCCGGCTGGTAACTATCGGCCTAGTTGGGCTAGCTCGCCGCGAGGGTCGCAGGGTTCCAGCTATGCTGAAAGAGAATTAAGAACAAAAAGAATAGGAGAGGGCGCCAGGAGATGCAAAAAAAACAGCCTGACAAGTGTAACTGCAAGAAGAGATATCCTTTATCTAGCAACAAATAGAATAGTGCAGAATAATTGCAACAAGGGTTGCCTAAGCGCCATACGCAAATATCTGTAGAATGTAACCAGAATACATTTAATTTGTAAAATATGGGTAATTATGTAACAACCTGGTTTTCTTATGGAGTTATTTAATTTTGAGCCGTGAATAAGTACCACTGTTAATGAACTTTTTAGTCCCGGGCAGTCAGATGCCAGGGTTCAATTTACTCTCTCAAGTATATAGAAAAGTACACATAACATCAAAGGGATTTATTTTATATACCTATTTACATTGTAACTTAATAAAATTATTTCCCGTATTCTGTACAAAAATAATATGATTTCTTCTATCTTGTACGCCTGGCGGGCGGACAACCCTTTCTGCTTCACGAGTTGTACGGGTTGCGGATCGCTAAAATCACACACGTACCGCTGTAGTGGCTTGCGTAAACGCCCTCTAACGGCCAAGACTGTAAACAGAAAAATTCGAGGTTAACTTTGTTTATATTGGACGAACATTGTAAATTCGGGTACAATCTTGTTTATTTCAGGGGCTGTGCTTACAAATAAACGTGGGGCGAACGCCTGGCTTGCCCCAACCTAATCCGTAGTGCCGAATAGCTTCTATTGGCAAGTGAAATGACAGTGTATTAAATTCGTTTAGAAACGGTGATAACCTTCAAAGTTATTAATTAAACCACGGAGATTTTAATTGTTAAGTTAAAGCACTACGGATCTGCTCAGGACATTTATAAACCAGGACCCCTCCAGGTGAGTAAGGCTCTGGATTCTTATACCAAAACTATTTTTGCGGCGAGCTTTTCCGGTGTCGTGACCTTGACTTCAGGATAACTTTATGTGGTCAATTTCGGGATTTGAAACTTTTACTTGGGTGTAAAAGCACTCGCAGGGGGTGCATGAAACCAATTATTAACTTTCTGAGTGGCGAGTGAAACTCTCTGAGGTTTTACGAGTAAGTTTCGTGTTTTGACTCAATACGGGTTTTGGAATTATTGCTAGAATAAAGAGTGAGGCCCTTTTAAGTTTTGCGAATGAGTTGGGTGTTGGTTCTTGCGACTAGCGTGGAGGGCTTTGCCTGAAGGGCTTTAAAATAGGGGAAAGACAAGTCTGTGTCCTAGGAGCCGTTTCTACGGGCTGAGATTTGTTTATAACAGATCGCTCTGGTCGTTATCCACGAAGCCCTAAGCGATCGTTATTATAGTAAATGCCGCGAAGGTTTTACAAAAATCGAGATTTGTTTATAACAAATCGCTCTGGTCGTTATCCACGAAGCCCTAAGCGATTGTTATTATAGCAAATGCCGCGAAGGTTTTACAGAAATCGAGATTGGTTATAACAAATCGCTCTGGTCGTTATCCACGAAGCCCTAAGCGATTGTTATTCTAGCCTGGTACAAGAAAATTTTCTACAGGAATTTCTAGTCGCAGGAACGAAGTGCTTCTCTGCCGCCCGCGTAAGCTAATTTATACATTACCCATACTGTCTATCAGTGCCGGAAATTTGGTAGGGATGCGCCAAACAACGTCTCGTCGATGCGGGCGCAGAATGTTGATTTTTCCCCGCTCCTCGGCGATGATTTTCTAGCTGAATGTGACGAAGTTTTAGCGGGCCCAAATTAAAACGCATATAAATGTGTAGAAATAATAATTTCGGCCGACGCTAACGTCACACATGCCTCTTCCTACGGGGGAAACGGCCGGTGGATGGACGTCTTCTTCAAGGAGCTAGCCCCTCCGGCTCGGAAAACACCTGGTGCATGTTCAGGACGGGCGTAGAGGTTGCGGTATCAACCTACGGAGCGCCAGGCGTTGATGATGGTCGGCCGGGTGATTTTTTTTTCTTCCTTTTCTTGCGACATGAGGCTACTTATATCAGCCCCAATTGTTCGGCGACAGACTTTAGCATTCTTATTGAATCTCCCGAGGGTAGCTTCAGGATGAACCTTCGTGGTGGGCGTGTTCTCCGCTGGCGACGACGACGGGAGACCTGGAGCTCTGGCTTGCTAGGAGCTAATTCTGCGACCGAGGGCTTCGGCTTGGGTAGCGATAGCTTTGGAGTCTGGAACTCTGTCTCAGGAAGAGATAGCACTGGGAACTGGGGCTCTAGTCCGTGTAGAATTATCTCCCTAGTCTGGGGCTCTGGTTCTGGGAGAATTAACTCTGGAAGATCTGTAATTTCTACTTCGGGTTCTGGAAGGTGGAGTTGTTGCAGTTCTTCTAGTACAGCGGCCAAAGAGCTTCCCGGGGTCAAAGGCACCACTGCTTCTTCCATCGGGACTCCGGACGGCCACTCAGGCTGGAGTTCTGGTGGAAATCCGGGCTGTTCATTTTCTGTGTCGATCTCGGCTGTACGGCTTAAAGCTCGAGGCGTCCAGGGGGTTGTAGGTGTCGCCGGGTTTGGAGGCAACTCGCACATGAGAGCTTCGGGTGGCGTGACTGGCGGAACTTGGGCCTCCTCCTTCGTTGGAGACGCGGCTGGGCTCTTCGAGGAACCGTCGAACAGCCTGTTAAATTTCCGAGCCAATTGCCGGATTGTTCTCTCCTGGACGGGGTGAAGTTTTGAAAGGGGGATCTTTACCAGCAGACCTTCTCCGAATGGTTTAGGATCCGGCTTGCGAAACTTCTTCTTTTCTTTCGGAGCCAACTGGCGGATTGTGAACTGCTGGTCGGGATGGAGCCTTGAAAGTGGAATCTTTACCAGCAGACCTTCTCCGAATGGTTTAGGATCCGGCTTATGGTGCTTCTTTTCCGGCGTGGCTGGTAAGGGTGATAGCAGCACCGGGACCGGGCTCCATTGCGGCAGGGGACTCCAGGCGGCCCTAGGTGGTGGACCAGGGGTGGCGTACAATTGTGGAGCCCAGGGACGGATTTTCTTTTGGCCCTTTGTCCTTCGGCGTAGCTTGATAGGACAGGGGCGAACATCCTTTCGGTTGCGTACTCGTGACATCTTCGTTGAAGGTGGCTGTACTAATGAATTCATGGACTGCAGGTCGCTACACTTATACCCGTGGTCCGTGTTATCTCACCCCCTCTACTTGGGAGCAGGTAGAGTAGGAGTATTTTGATAAGCGGGCTTGATGTCCTTCACGTGGACCCTGCCGATGGCCCTACCGTTCTGGGGGTTGCTCAGCTCCACGATGACGGGAGAAATAATTTTTTGGATCACGTAGGGTCCAACATATTTTGCGGCTAGTTTGGCGGTGATGCCTTGGGCGGCGTCGGAGAGCACCCTGTCGCGTTTATAGACCTGGTGCCCGACCTGGGGGCGATACTCTCGCCTTCGGAGGTTATAATGATGACTTTGTCTGGTGAAGGCTTTGGCGAGATTATTTCTTACCACGTTCATTACGTCCTCTAATTTCTGAAGTTGTTCGCGGTAGAGACCTGGGGCTGGAGCTTCATCGTCGGGCCCAAAGTCGGGATCGGCAGCTTCACGTACGGATTTCGGCGGCAACATTTCCCGTCCTAAGTTGAGCAAGGCCGGCGTGAAACCTGTTGATTCGTGTTTGGACGTGTTTATTGCGAACATGACCTCGGGCAACCATGCGTCCCATTGTTTTTGATTTCCACGGGCTAATTGGGCGATGATTGTACCTATGACCTTATTAACCCGCTCCACGGGGTTGGCCTGGGGTGTGTACGGGGGCGTGAGCCGGTGTTTGATACCATACTCCGTGGTCAAAGCTCTGAAAAGCTTACTGGTATATTGGGGTCCATTGTCTGAAACAATAACTTTTGGAGTTCCAAAACGATAAATTATTCTTTCCCTTAGGGCCTGGACTACTGTTTTTGCGGTAGCGGTGCGTAGTGGGTGGACCTCGACCCATTTCGTGAAGCGATCTTGAAACACCAGGAGCCATACGTTGCCTTTAGACGACCTGGTGAGCGGCCCGATGAGGTCCGTGCTTAAAACCTCCCAAGGGCCTTGTACCCTAGACCAGAACATCTTCCCGGCCGTCTGACGTTGGCTGTGCTTATATTCCTGGCAAGTAGGACAAGAACGTACGTATTTTGTGATTTCTTGTTGCATTCCTGGCCAATAATAATGTTTCTGTATTCTAGCGACAGTCTTCGTCACCCCCAGGTGTCCTGCGGTGGGCTCGTCGTGGCATTCTTGCAGGACTTGGGCTCGTTGCGGTTTTGGAACACACAGCTTCCATATAGGTTGAAAGCCCTCGGCCAGGACTTCGCTGGCGTTGGGGAAGCTCCTATAAAGGCTGCCGTTCTCTACCTTCCACGTGCTGTACGCTTCGGGGTCGTCTTGCACCAGGTTGGACATCTTCCGGACCCATGGGCAGTCTGCTTCTGGTTGGTGAACCGCCACGGGAGAGAGGCCTTCTTTAGGACCTCCTGGAGCTCGGGACAGGGCGTCAGCTACGTGGTTCAACGCCCCCTTGCGGTATTCGACCTCGAAGTCATATTGTTGAAGCTCGAGGGCCCATCTCGCCAGCCTTGCGGAAGGATTAGGTAAAGTTTGCAACCACTTTAGGCTCCTGTGGTCAGTTATTACCTTAAAATGATATCCTTCCAGGTACCCTTTATATTTTTTGATCGCAAAGAGTACTGCCAGGCACTCCAGTTCCGTCGCAGAATAACGGGTTTCAGCGTCTGTCAAGGAACGGCTGGCGTACGCGATTACTCTTTCTTGGCCCTCTAATACTTGTGTGAGGACGGCTCCCAGGCCCGTGGTGCTTGCGTCTGTTTGGAGCACGAAGGGCACAGAGAAATCGGGACATGCTAAGATCGGTGCTGAAGTTAAGGCAGTCTTCAGCTGCTCCAGGGCTTCCTGTTGCTTCTCCGTCCATTTGAACTTGGCGCCTTTCTTCAGCAGCTCATTTAAGGGAGCCGCCAGTCGAGCGAATCCTGGTATGAATTTCCTGTACCAGGAGGCCATTCCCAGGAACCTGCGGATAGCCTTCGGATTCTTGGGTGTCTCCATCCGGGTGATGGCTTCCACCTTCTCTGGGTCGGTATGAATTCCCTCCTTATTGACTATATGACCTAGATATTTAAGTTCCGGCTGGCAAAAATTACATTTTTCTTTTTGCAGCTGGAGTCCGGCCGCCCGCAACCGTTGAAACACTTCTCGGAGGTGCTGTAAATGTTCTTTAAACGATTTGCTGACGATTATGATGTCGTCTAAGTAGCAGAAGGCATTGGGTTCCATCTCCGGGCCTATGATGCTGTCTAGGAACCTCTGGAACGTCGCCGCCGCCGCGTGAAGCACGAAGGGTAAAACTTTAAATTGGTACAAGCCCCGTCCAGGCACTGTGAAGGCCGAAATGGGACGACTTGTTGCCGCCAAAGGGATCTGCCAGTACCCATGTTTTAAATCCAAGGTGCTTATGTACTGGGCACCCCGAAGTTTATTCAGGATTGCATCAATAAAGGGAATGGGATATGCATCGGTCTGCGTTACCTCATTTACTTTTCGAAAATCGATGCAAAATCGGTACTGGCCCGTTGGCTTCTTCACCAGGACCACTGGGGAACTGAACGAACTCTTGGAAGGTTCTATCACCCCCTCGGCTAACATCTTGTCGACTTCCGCGTCGATCACGGCCTGCATGGCGGGATTGCGAGGGTAGTATCTTTGTTTAATGGGTCCAGTGCCCTCCTTCAGGACTATACGATGCTCAACTAAGGTAGTGGGACCTCTGGTGCCTTGGAACTTCCGCAACTCTTCCTCGAGGAACCTGGATAACTGGCTGGATTGAGTTGGGGACAAAGGCTGGATGCCGGCTAACCCCTCCAGGTCTTGGTGAGACTGTAAGGGTATCTCCGCTTCACCTAGAGTTATCACCTGGGCTACGGGGTTGATAATAGCTCTGTACTTGGTGAGGAAATCGAGTCCCAGGATTATGTCGCTTGACAAGGTATCTACGACGCTGACGTGTAGGCTGTATGCGAGGCTTTCGATCATCAGGGTAAGCTTATACTGGCCTTGCGTCTTGACGATTCTGCCGTCGGCTAACTGGACGCGGGTCTGGGTTGATTGGCAACTTACAGCGCCTTGTTGTTTCAGGAACCGTTGGAGCTTTTCTCCTATGTAAGATTGTGCAGCCCCTGTATCGACCAGGGCGTTGAATGCCTTTCCGCGGAGGACTACTTGGATGAACAGTCGAGCATCTAGAGCGGCTACAGCTGACTGGGTCTGGGTTTCTTTGTAGAACTGCTTAATTCGCTGGAGCCACTGCGACCATTCGGGTTGTAGTAGACTCTTGGAGGCCCTGGCCTTCTTTTGTCGTGGACGCCTCACAGTTCCCGACGGCCGGTTGCGTTTCCCGACCTTTTGCAGGTACAATCTCTGGTGAGGGTGCCTTCCTTACCGCACCATGAACAGAAAAGTTTCGTAGGCCTTCGGCATTGGAAACGGGTATGGCCGCGCTGGCCACATTTCCAGCAGTTTTCGGTGCGACTGTATGCTGGTCGGGCTGTGGAGTTGCTCTGCTGAGGGACCTGGTGACTGCTTTTTACGGCTTCGCGCTCCTGCAGCGACGACACGGGGGGCATTTGGAAATTCGAGGGAGGTGTCGTCTTTGCTTTTCCTGGTTTGTATGCTGTTTCCGCCATATAGGCTTGACTTGCTATCGGTGGGGGTTGAAACGCCGCCTGCTCCAGCTGCAGGGCCTCGTATTCCTCTGCCATTCGTATGAGCCCTGCCCTGCTATGGAAGTCTTTCCTGCGGATGTATAATTTGTATTCGGGGCGGAGGTTCTCATAGATGCGTTCTAATTGCTCGCGTTCATCCGTGATACCAAATCGGCGCAACAGGGTCTGGATGGACGTGGTGAAGTCTGCCACGGATTCTTTTTGCCCCTGAGTTCTGTTACGGATTTCTTCCGCCATCCGGAACTGGAATCGTGGGGGCAAGTACTGAGTTTTAAAAGCTTTGACGAAGCTTCTCCAGCTTAGCCAATTCTGCTTGTTGTTTCTAACCCAAAGCAAGGCTTTCCCCTTGAACAGCTCGGGCAACGCTGTGAGTACTTGCTGCTCTTGGAATTGATAGCAATTTGACAATTCTTCGATCCTCTCTAGGAAGGAAATCGGATCTGTGGTGCCATCAAACTTGAGCCCCCACTTGCGAATGCTGTTGCAGACTTGTGCTATGTTGGGGCTGGTGCTCGCTGGAGTTGTCGCTCCGGTTTGCTCGTTGGCCTGTTCGCCTACTCTTTCCCGGGTTTCGGTTTGATCTTCTTCTTGCTCTTCGTCCAGCTCTTCATCCTCTTCGTCTTCCTCCATATCTCCTTCTCCGCTACTTTTCAAGTATTGTGACATTCGTTGACGTAGCTGCTGTGCGTTTCCTTCGCTGCTTAATCCAGCCCCGGCCAGGACGCCTCGGAGGACCTCCACTCTTAAATTGTAGATCCATCCTACCCTTACCCTCGGGGGGGCTACCGGTCTATCAACGCTTTCGCGGTCGTGGTCAGACATACTGGGAACAGAGTTTGTATAATAATCAAATCAAAACTGTTTACTCTAAACTAAAACTTTGTTTTCAGGTAAAAAGAAATTTGCTCGAGCGCCACTTGGATTTTCCCTGGGTTCTGGTTGCTGGAGGCTCTAAATTGTGCTTGACTATATACTTGAGATTACGTTCCTGCTCGTCGGCGCCATGTAACAACCTGGTTTTCTTATGGAGTTATTTAATTTTGAGCCGTGAATAAGTACCACTGTTAATGAACTTTTTAGTCCCGGGCAGTCAGATGCCAGGGTTCAATTTACTCTCTCAAGTATATAGAAAAGTACACATAACATCAAAGGGATTTATTTTATATACCTATTTACATTGTAACTTAATAAAATTATTTCCCGTATTCTGTACAAAAATAATATGATTTCTTCTATCTTGTACGCCTGGCGGGCGGACAACCCTTTCTGCTTCACGAGTTGTACGGGTTGCGGATCGCTAAAATCACACACGTACCGCTGTAGTGGCTTGCGTAAACGCCCTCTAACGGCCAAGACTGTAAACAGAAAAATTCGAGGTTAACTTTGTTTATATTGGACGAACATTGTAAATTCGGGTACAATCTTGTTTATTTCAGGGGCTGTGCTTACAAATAAACGTGGGGCGAACGCCTGGCTTGCCCCAACCTAATCCGTAGTGCCGAATAGCTTCTATTGGCAAGTGAAATGACAGTGTATTAAATTCGTTTAGAAACGGTGATAACCTTCAAAGTTATTAATTAAACCACGGAGATTTTAATTGTTAAGTTAAAGCACTACGGATCTGCTCAGGACATTTATAAACCAGGACCCCTCCAGGTGAGTAAGGCTCTGGATTCTTATACCAAAACTATTTTTGCGGCGAGCTTTTCCGGTGTCGTGACCTTGACTTCAGGATAACTTTATGTGGTCAATTTCGGGATTTGAAACTTTTACTTGGGTGTAAAAGCACTCGCAGGGGGTGCATGAAACCAATTATTAACTTTCTGAGTGGCGAGTGAAACTCTCTGAGGTTTTACGAGTAAGTTTCGTGTTTTGACTCAATACGGGTTTTGGAATTATTGCTAGAATAAAGAGTGAGGCCCTTTTAAGTTTTGCGAATGAGTTGGGTGTTGGTTCTTGCGACTAGCGTGGAGGGCTTTGCCTGAAGGGCTTTAAAATAGGGGAAAGACAAGTCTGTGTCCTAGGAGCCGTTTCTACGGGCTGAGATTTGTTTATAACAGATCGCTCTGGTCGTTATCCACGAAGCCCTAAGCGATCGTTATTATAGTAAATGCCGCGAAGGTTTTACAAAAATCGAGATTTGTTTATAACAAATCGCTCTGGTCGTTATCCACGAAGCCCTAAGCGATTGTTATTATAGCAAATGCCGCGAAGGTTTTACAGAAATCGAGATTGGTTATAACAAATCGCTCTGGTCGTTATCCACGAAGCCCTAAGCGATTGTTATTCTAGCCTGGTACAAGAAAATTTTCTACAGGAATTTCTAGTCGCAGGAACGAAGTGCTTCTCTGCCGCCCGCGTAAGCTAATTTATACATTACCCATACTGTCTATCAGTGCCGGAAATTTGGTAGGGATGCGCCAAACAACGTCTCGTCGATGCGGGTGCAGAATGTTGATTTTTCCCCGCTCCTCGGCGATGATTTTCTAGCTGAATGTGACGAAGTTTTAGCGGGCCCAAATTAAAACGCATATAAATGTGTAGAAATAATAATTTCGGCCGACGCTAACGTCACAATTATTCGAAGAGTTGCTTACTAAACTGCTTGATAATTATAGGAGAGAATTTAAAATTAGGATACCGCTAACCAGACCTAATTTAAAGCATGCGAAAATTCCAAAAAGCCACCTAATGATACTCAAAGCTAAAAATTCAACTAGCAAAAGTTTGCACATACAGGGGTCGCTCTAAAAGTACCGTAACAATGTGGAGATTAAATAACGAGCTAAAGTAGTAAAACTAATAAACTTATTATATACGGAGAAAATACGTATCTAAACTCAGAAAGAATGAAAAGCAACGGCGTTGAAAAGGTTTTTACCTTCAAAAATTAAAAAGTGTCAAAAGTGAAGAAGAATGTAAAACATGAAAGCTGAAAATGGCGTTTAGTAAAGAAAGTGAAATAATTTAAAATATAAAGGTTGAAGAAACGGTTAAAATATCATAAGTTAAGGAAAATGTAAAGCATCAATCTGTGTGTCAAAAAAGAGGAGGAATTTTCAATATGACGGTTGGAGATAGAGAGTGAGAAAGTGTTTGTATGAAAAAATTATAAAATTTATAGTAGCTTAGCATGAATAGATAACTATATTCAATGGCTTTGAATACAGTTAAATCGCTCTTTAGTGTTACTACAAAAGTTTCTCTTTCTCCCCCTTCTTTCTCTCTCTCTCTCTCTTTGGTTATCAATCTAATGATTGATTTGACTCAACACTATGGTTTTTCCATCTGCCTTTCTAGCTGCGGCCAAATTTTCCAATTCACTATAGGTGGGATATAGCATATAACGTGTATTTTAGTATGCCTCTTCTGTTCTCTATATCCTTCATTAAAGTTCATCTTTCTTTAATGCGTTTTAGCTCTATCAAATTTGTTATTCTGTCTATTCAACTTATTCTTAGTATTCATCTGTAGCATCCTATCTTAAAAGTGTCCAGCTTTTTCCCCTTGCTAGTGGCTATCGTCTAAGGTTCGCACTCATAGTCATATACTCCAGAGAAGTAACTTTTAAAGTGATTTTTTGTTTTTCAATTGCAGTTTTACTGGATGTTGGAAGTTTTTCATTTCTTTGTTGCTTCTTCTATTTTTTGTTATTCTGCTAACTAGGTAGGAAAAAAATGTCTACTTCTGCTATAATGTGGTGATTCACTTTAATACTTTTTCGTGGTATTGGTGTTTGCCTGCATACCAAGATATTAGTTTTTAGCGTTTTTTAATGTGTTCTTTGCCGTCAGAGTTTCTTTCAGGTTTTTCTCGTCTTGTATGGGAGCATAATATTTTTTTCTGATTGTATTTTGATGCCCAAAGTTGTTTAACTTCTTTGTTTGTTTTCACCTCTCTACTTGCTTCTCCGATATTAATTTATTACTGCTATCTGTTGTTCGTAGTACAGATAGTATGAAAACCGTTCGTCTATTTCTGAATTTTACACCATTATATTTCAATAATTTAATTAGTTTGCGGCTAGAACGAAACTACCCGTAACTGAGACTGGAACCTCAATTGAGTAACTATTACGTAACCGCCACTAAAACTGCGACTTTGATATGTATCTAACATCGTTTGTCAAATCGACAGTTGCCGCCATGTACCTTTTACTACTAATATTTACTTTGTAGTTGAATATATCTTTTAGGGAGCTTTCCCAACATTGGAAACTACGTAGTTGCATTTTGGACGACCTTAAATTAAAAGCTTGCTACTGATATGCAGTTTCAAAGTTGCAACTACTTTGAAGTAATTTTGATCGTAGCTTCAATGTTCTGAACACCTTCACTGCCGTGGTAAAATTTTAGAAGTCGTAACTAATATTAACTAGTGTTAGTAGCGCTTTTGATACCTGCATAATAGAATGTTACTGTGCACGGTTGCAATACAGTGCGTGTCACGCCGTGAAGTAACCTTTACCCTCTAGTTCCCAATATTGATCAAATTTCATGCTATGGTTTGTTGTGTAGTGTGTTGTGCTACTTTTTTAGCAATGCGGCTCTTTAACAAATGCCATGTATCTATACAGGCAACGTTAGTTACGAAAAGGAAACGATTTACCACATTCTACCATCTTTTATAAACAAATCGAAGCTCTTAAAGACAAATCACATTAACAGCACTGTAAAACAACATTTTCGTGCAGTGAAGCCGTTACCTTTTTTTCTATATTTCATTAAAGCAGATAAACGATATGTGTGACACTGCGTGGGCCACTGTAGTGTGAAGTTACAAATTAGAGAGGTTGAAGTTTTCTATCTGACATCATAGAGTGGTAACAGAAACTTCGAGCAGGCAGTTATGATACCCACAATTCTGCCGGGAATTTAAAGAGGCGCTACAGTTTTCCTTGGTACTTTGAAGTAAATTTAACTTTAAAGTAAGATACTTGCCGTTTTTAGAGTCAAGTAAAAACTACTTTTAAGTTACATTTATTAGTTAAAACAACTTCAAAGTTATTTGCTCCGCAATACGCTATTTTTATGGGCAAAACTTACGAAGCCATTATTAAAAGTTGTGAACATTTACGTTACAATGGCTTTGAAAAATTAATTTATTGTTGAGTTGCGCAAATTGCATAAAATGTTATAAATTAATACATAGTATTTATTTTTAAGTTTCATAGAACAATAAAAAAATTTACCATCTAGAATTACATATGCTCGCATTATGTTAAGTATTCTAAACCCAATATATTAATGAAAAATGCATTTTGTATAGCGCTTTGTAGGAGTTGGATCTCGTGTTAATTTTGTCAATCAGACCAACGAGAAAGAGCATAACTGTTGCCCTCTAATACTATTTTGATAGTATTTATAGTATTGAGTTTCTGAGCTAGCTACGCAACCACAATCTTGGTTACATGCACATAATGGAAACGTACCCGTGACTAGTGACAAAACGAACACTTGATAGTTCCTACAATGGTTGCCGGTACGTTCCAGCGACTAATTACTGGTTGGGTTGTAATCACTTTACGTTATGAGATGTCTTTTCTTGGACTACGAAGGCGATATCGTAAAGTTGGTCTTCCTTTCAACATCCTCTTTTCTATATGGCTACTGAAATCGAACTGATCGTCTGTTAGGTATTGTTTTAAAGTGTTCTCACTTCTGGTCAGTATTTTCAAAGTATGAGTCATTAGAGCTTTTGTGTGCTAGTTTTAGCAGTTTACAGCAGTGTCTTTTTTTGTATAGGAACTATGGTTGTTTTCGTAAAGTGTCTAGGAGGTTCTCCAGTTTCACATATCTGGCATGAGCTTGTAAAGGGTTTGATGATTACCATCTCCTAAATTCTTTATAAAATTTGCTGGTATATGATCAATTCCTTTGTTCGTTTTCAGTTCTGTAACTGCACCCTTATCGTGCCTTTACGTTACTTCAAATTTTTAATTGCCTTTTGGAAGCTAACTCAGTCATCAATGAACAAGATCAAGTTTGTTACCTTAATCTGGCTATGTGTGGCTTGCTCTAAGCCTGATTTGCTTCTACTTCTAATTCTAAAAATATTTACTCAAACCCTGCTAAAAATAAAAGCCAAGCTGTATACACAAACGTCATGTACTCTATATGATGATATGCATACATATGAAAACATAAAAAAGATACACAGCGACAATACGCAAATGGTATACGCTATCGACAGTTTAATTAAATCGCTACGAGCTAAAGGCTAATTTCTACTCGCAGTTACAACTTGTACAAAATACAAAGAAGAAAATAGCAAACATTAATACTAACATGAGAGCCTGCGAAACATGTTTCACTCACAACACCATTTCACTTTAATCCGAACCTTTTTACTCACGAAATGCTTCCAACTATGGGCTGAGTCATGCAGGGACGCTTTCTAATCGGCGTCACAATTGCGCACTAAAAGATAACGCAATCTATTGTAATTAGGTGTGATACTCCTGATGTTTTACAATTTAGCACTGGATCTTGAACTCGATCAAAGAATTTATTTATAGGAGCTAACCCGGTGTTTCCTTTGCTATAAATTGAACAGGAGTTTATCAAAATAGCAAGTAGTAAGTTCAATATTAAACTCGGTGTGCTCCCTCTTGAAGCCGATGTATCAGCTTTCTGCTGTGAAGTATCTGGTTCTCGGAGACGCCGTCCAAAACCGCCCTATACGGTCGGGGCTGTAAGTTTGACCCCAAGAAAACAGGCGTTGTCTGCGTTCTTCACAGGCAAACACTCGCTGACACTACTTGGTAGCGAATGCGGGCTCACGCCTAAAAAACCGCAAACTTCTTTCAAGCCGCTGTGTCAACGCTTCGTTCTTTCTAATAATAGCTGCACTCGGCGTGCTTTCCTGCCGATTAGTACTGTGCTAAGACAAGCTCGGGAATTCATGTTAGAGCGTGTTTTAAATACATAATGCGCTTTTACTCTAATTACTGCAATATAAAAAATTACAGTTCAGCTCTACGCTAGCGGGTTAACTATTGAATATCTTTGGTGAACGAATTAGGCCCGCTACAGTTCTTATATTGGTTTGTTGTATCTTGGCCACGTTATCATGTTTTCTTTCTCATTTTTATAAACCTGATGTTCTGATTATAGGAAATTTTCCGCTCTGCTGTCATCACTATATAGTTTTAATTAGAATATTTCCCGTTTCATATCTTACGCCAGGACTTCTTGACTGCCTCCTTAAAATTGTTTTATTACATTCTAGGGTTCATCATATATTGCTTCCATGAAGAGGTTGTTTTTTCCACATCTTTGTTCGATATACAGTTCTCTAGCTTCGGCGAAATCTCTATGGATTTAATTCCTTAATTATGAATACTTTGGTTTTTCCCCCTTCGCCTATTTGCAGGTTCTTAGAGTTTCCTCTTTCTTTAATCATTTGGATACTTTTGTCTGTGATCTAGGGCTTCTGCCTTTAGTCAACTTGAACTTGTAAGATTTGATCTGTTGCAGTAATTATGCAGTATGTAGCTCCACGTTCTATCTACAACATTCTTCCTGTGTGTTCTCCTCTAAAATCTCTAAAGATTCTGTAAGTTAGTTATCAGTGGTTTGTCATTGCCTTTTGCTTGTCGTTCAGCTTGAGCCTTTGCCTCACATCTGCCTGAAGATGTTTGCTCCTTGAGCGGTATTTGTGGTTGTTATGGTTATAATGGTTGCCAGAGCCTCAGTAAAAATAGGGTGCATCACGGAGAGATGAGATTGGCAGTTGAGTAGTGTAGGTTACAAATTGGGCTTATCCACTCCCTACACCCCCACAGTTTGCAATGTCAGAATAAAAAATATTATGTTACTGTTAATAACGCCAAAAACTAAAGTATGCACATTCATTTGCAAGAAAAATTCTGAATAAATTGTTAAAATCCATAATAGCCACTGTGATCCTATTTTAGTGTGAAATTTAAAATAAATCTAAAAACTGCCAACAGACAAGAATCTTTCTAACGAGACTTTTCTGAAAAGAAAGACAAGTGCAACGGCTATGTAAAATATTGATTTAAAAATAATAACACGTACTGATTTTATTACTTGAACCTTAATTGCACGCTCTGCATAACAAGAGTGTAACAGGTCATAAATTGTACAAATCAATTCTCACAAGAACTCATGCTTGTTATTTGCAATTCAAACAATTTCAACGTTTAGAAATCTGCAAACTGGATGACTTTTGACTCATAAGCCTCTGTAGAAACCTAGCGAGATATTAGATAGTTTCAAGTTTTGTAGGGTCTGTGTTTGTGAATGCAGCTATTAGTTAACAGATGGCAGAGTTAGCCAAACTTGCACAGGCAACCACCAGTAGAAGAACGTGGTTTAGTGTTAGCCTATACGTACAGTGTGTTTATTCTAATGAAGAATTGATTTTTTTTGAAATATTCTGCAATAATTAGTTAATATTAGTACCACTTAAAGCTGCTTTAACATTGAAGCAGCTAATTTATGGTTTACGTTACAATATGTGCAAGATACCATATTTAGTGGGCAGATTTACACACTTTCCCATCTTCAAAGCTGCAAGAAAATTAGGAAAGGCCTCGAAAACTCAGGCCATAAATTTCACGAAATTTCCGAAAGTCAGATTAGACTACTTTCCTGCGAAGCGTTTGATAAAGCGATGGATTTGTGGAACACAGCTCCTGGGCATATTTCGCACTTCTTCCTGGCGTAAATCACTCGATTTTACGGCGACCTTGCCCAAAAACTAAGAGCCCGAAGATGGAAACCGCCTGCAGCCGTCTGTTATTTATAGAACGATTTCCCAACAGCTACAAGGAGCTAAGTGGCACTCGTTGAAATTTCGATTGCAATATTGACCGAGGTTCCTGGCATTTGCCTGGTCCTAATATTTACACTTCGTGCAAATATTTTACGCAACGTGTGTCTAATTGCATACAACTACTTGCCAGGGCTGGAGATCGGGTTGCAGAAACTCACATGTTGGAGATTTCCACATGGCATTGGGAAACATATGGAGGACTAATAATAAAGATTTCATTGATGAGTCAGGGGATTGATAGCTATTGCAATGATTTTGTGCTTCGGCACATAATATTACATGAATAATTATATTAAAAGAAATGGATAAATACCTTACATAGATATGCCATTATCATGATACTATTTGGAGTGTTACTGATAAAGAAAACTAACAATGGAAATATTAATTAGCCTGAGACTAAAATTATAGAGTTTCTTTTCATTGGTAAATGACAATGAGCCAATTTACTTTCTGTTCATTCTCATAATAGCAGGTAGATTAGTGAAGCAATAAAGGCATATAGAGACGTCTGGCTGACCTGTAATTAAATAACTTGTATAAGTAACAAAGACTTTCGGGATTGGACCGTGTCATGATTGAGATCGAAGAACTCAACGTTTCGCCCACACCAAGCAAAAGAGCACAGTAACTCAACATGTTAACCACGCCTCTGACGTGGCTTACACGTTGAGTTACCGTGCTCTTCTATCCCTTCCCTTGCAAAGAGTTTCGCCTCTGGCGTGATTAACACGTTGAGTTACCGTGCTCTTTTGCTTTTTCCTCCTGATGAAGCCCCTTACGAAAGTGGGCGAAACTTTGAGTTCTTCGATCTCAATCATGACACGGTCCAATCTCGGAAGTCGTTTGTTACTTAATGACAATGGCGTGAAAGCCTCAGAAATCAATTTGTATACGGTATGAGATAAGTAAGCAAGAAAAAATTTAAAATTGACTTTAGTTGGGTAAGATTGTAGCCGAAATGAGAAAGAGTCTACTTAACTTATGAACGTTTGGATGTGCAGAGAAAAGTGATAATGTGTGGATTTGTGCTCATTGTTGGAAGGTGAAGTGTGAAGTCAAAATTTTAAAAGCAACTAGAATTAAAATGTAACAAAGCTAGGTTTTTGGAGAGTTTTTAATTAAAAAAGACAAACAGTGTGTAATTTTCCATAGAAGAAACAAGGAAATACACACATATTGGAAATGTAAAAATAAATTAGATAGTATTCAATCAAATAAGATTAAGAACTTTCCGAATTAAAGTGCTATTTAAAATAAAAAAACCTGTTGTTAATTGGCGTACACCAAATAATGAAGTTTCAGCATCATAGAATGTGAAGTACATTGAGGAAGTTGCTGTGAACTGGTTGGCTACAGTAAATAACTACTCAATTGCTATGATATAGTACCAGAGAGCGTTTTACCAAGGTTAGACTAGTGTTACGTATAGAAGGTTGGAAAAATTCATCTGAAAGAGAAAATTTGTGATAGATAAATTAAACTATGTAATGTCTAATTAATAATTACCTTAAATAAGCTGAGAAGTGATATTTATCAAAGCTGTTGAGTTAATAGGTTGAGTACGTTGTGCTCGACAATCACCCGCCGTCAATGATCCTTTGTAGTTTGTTAGGGGGGCTATCTGTAAGTGCAGTGGTGTGTTGTCGGAAGGTTACGTAAATAGCGTTCGCAGCGATCCTGAAAAAGCGTTGAATACCTTTTTATTCAAATATCTCGCTCCCAGTTGACGCTTCATTAAATTCTGATACAGCGTTTTAAAGGGGGTAAAATTTCCTACCACTTATATCCGATTCACGTTTTTGCATGAATAAAATTTATTTTATTTATTGCACTGGAAAGACGAAAATAGAAGAGCAACAGACGGTTTTTCGTATTTTTATCGGAATGGGTAACTCGCACTAGAAAATTGTTTAATATCGAACTTGTAGGGAGCAGAAAATGATATTTTTTTATGTTCTGTTTATATAGTACATTGTAGCTTGCAGCAAAGGTAGTCAGTCATGTCGGCGTGTTGCTGGAGAACTCCTTTTCACGCCACCCCAGTGGTGGAGTTCTAGGCGCATTCTTTAACGTGGCATCCTCTGGAGGCCTAATACATGATCTGTCGTCATTTCATCGCATGAACTTGTTGCTCAATCAATTCTTTCGCCTTGCACTTTTTTTAGGTCCTAATTGGACAGCGTTTTTCCCTCGTAGTTGCAAGTTTTAATTGAAAATTCTTCATCTTGAATAAGCTCCTTGCTATTTCTATAGCCACGTCTGAACTGGAACGTATTTCTTGAAAGTGTGTTGCCGTGCAGCATAGTGATGCAAGATTAGTTTTTGGTATCGTACATGATTCCATGAAATGTTTACACCGTAGCAAATTTAACGTTTCTTCTTTTTTGGTTTCTTTGTATAGAGCAAGACGAAATGTTCCTTCTACAGTAGCGAGAAGATAAGCGGAAACTTTTTCTTCTTCAAATACTATTAGCCATACGCCGCATGCGCTAAAGGCGTGTAAGAACAGGATTTTGTCGCTCTTAAGATTGTCCTGTTGAAGTCTCGTTGTTGGGTAGAGTTTCTCAGCAATTTTGTCGGGAAAACACGTTGGCTTTGTTATAGGTCAGTCTTCTTAGTAGATCGAGGATACCAAGTTAAAAAAACGAGCCTGAAACTCCATCTCTGGTGTGATGTGGAAATGGGTTCCACAGCTACACCACAACATGACGACCTTTGTAGCGCTCTACAATGTACCACATGAAGTAAAAATAAAAAACGTATATACCAACTTGCAGGTTTTTCCACTTTCTACAAGTTTGATAAGGAACAATTTTCTCGTACGAATTGCCCATTTCGAGAAAATGCGGAAAACCGTTTGCTGCTCTTCATTTTCTGTGCAATAAATACCAGAACAATTAGTCCTACGAAAGAATTTAATAGATTGTATGAAATCTTACGACCTTTAAAACGCTGTAGTAATGTTCAATGTAGTGTCGACGGTAGCCGAGATATTTGAATAAAAAGCGTTGAACACGTTCTTTAAGATGACGAGGAACGCTGTTTGCAAAACTTCCGACAACTCACCACTACACTCTCACAACGTCCCCTTAACAAACCACAAAAGATCATTCACGGAGGATGACTTTTAGACTCATAGATATGGATTTCAGACATACTGGATGGACTAGATACGGAGTTTAAACGAAGAAGGTAATTTAAAATCTATAACAATAATTTTAAATGCAAAAAAATTAAGAAGCTTGTATTTAAATTTATTTAACAGAACATAATTGATACACCGGGTAAATGATTAATATGAAAAAGTACATACTAAAACTATCTTAGGTTGTCAAGGTAACACTTGAAAGAGTAAAGATTTGAACAAGTTTATGTGAAAAGTAAATCTGATAACAACGAACTGTAACGCAAAGAACATTTATTTCATGTACCCACATAGAAGATCATTGCACTATTACATTGAGAGGAAATAGCTACAAACGATAGAAGCTTCTTGTTTTGCAACAAATATTCAGAATAATTGTTGATAATTCCACTGGTAACTTAGCTACCGATTATGCATTTACAACTGGACGAATTACTTTAATAGCCGTATAATGGTACTGTAGTTTTGGTGGCAAACATAATTTTCAGCTGATGGTGCGATAGCAGCTTGTTTTTAATCGTTCTCACGCACAACGACCTCTGTGCGGTTTGCCGTAGATGAATCTTGGCTTAACTAATAATACCTTAATAGCGACTGATGAAACTACTTGAAACGCGTTGTTGTTTCTGCCTCTTAATTAAGTGCCATCGGTAGCCTCCGGCTGAACAAATCTAGCTAATCGGTTTGGGTAGATCTGAGGTGCAACTAGCATTAAGCTGAAGTTGAATAGCTCCGAAAGCAAGCAAAAGTGGGCCATTTTTGCTCTCTTTGAGTAATTCCTACATTTATAAACACGAAACTGTAAGAGTGTCATGATTGGAAGCAATTTTATTAATATCATGTTTTTTTTTAAATTATATTTTGAGCAATGAGACAATTTTATCGCACAGCAGTTTTCTTTGTTAGCAAACATTTTTACGCAGCAGTGAGATCATGGATGTAGAATGTAGGCAACAATATTTTGTCACTGGATTATAAATTCTAAATTCATAAATGGTTGGCCTCCTCTAATCCAGAAAGGAACGACCTCGGCGTAAGGGCGTCGTTAAAATCAGTGTAGCTTCGTACTTACCTTTTGTACACGTATTAACATTTAACTCGTACATAAAACCACTTTCGTGCAGTTCTACACAGTGCAGGTAAGCACATGATACAAATAATAATATATACTGCTACGGTCCTTTTATGACTTTAGTTTAATTTTAAATTTCAACATTTAAATTTCTATATTTTCACTAAGATCTGGTATTTTTAATATTATCTTTGTTTTTCACTTACGCTCTGGCTTTTGTATCTTCGATCTCAATTTATTTTCATTGGCATAATGGACTTGCATGGTCTGCTTTGCACCGTCGTCAGCAACTCCTGCTAGTTATGCTACACGCATATCGAATAGCACCAACATCTTCAAATTTCTTAATCTAAACTTCTTATGATGACCACATGTATTTTATAAAAAACACTTTTTCTGGGCACATATCAGTATTTCTTTTTAATATAATTAAATTTTCAAACTTTTAGCTTTATTTTAATGCTGTTGTAATTTCAAATATCAAAAAATTACAAATTCTTAATTTGTAACCATTGTGACATTTAGCCAAACATGTCATATTTTAGATTAACTTGTTCTCAAATTGTGCCTCTCGTCAATTATTATGCATCATTGTGTAACAATAACCCTTTTATACAACAAATATGTAAGAAACAAACTTATGTTTTATCCTTTCTATTAATATTTACTTTTGCAGACAAAAACTGACTAATATAACAACGTACTTTAAAATTACTATCATCAACTAAATTTGCGTTACATTTTCAATCAACGAATGGTCAATTAACTTGTATCGTTTACAATTTCACATGTAATTGAATTAATAACTATGATTCTTTTTGACTGATCTTTGTTTCAGTAACGGACAATCAAATTTAGTGAAGAAACTGTCTGTTCCATTCCATAAAATAGAATTTTTAATGATAAAACCGCACTACTGGATTTAATATCCTTTTTATTTTTATTATAAATTAAGCTGCATGTTAATTATATTTTATTTAAAATGCTCTGCCGTTTTAAGACCATATCAATACATTGAGCACACAATGGGAAATATTCGGCAACAGCTGGAGCTAACCGCTATTTAATTTATTATTGCCTGGGAAAATTACCCTAACGCTATAATTTTTAAGACAATTAGGCTTGTCACAATCCTACCTGTATATTGACAATATTTAATACCCTCCTTGATGGAGAGAAGCTCAATACCGGAGTCCGTGAAGTAAAAATTCAAATACCACACAGATATAATAACATCCGATTTACTTCTAGTTATAAAGGCAGGTAAGCGCTGTTTACTAGAAGGGTGAGGTAGAGAGGTGCAAAAGCTTCAGCTCTGTAGAAGGTAATCAGAAAGGACAATAATTATAACGTAATGCAATGTTAATAAGACTGACAAGAAGGCAAAGCGAATCTGCAGCCTTGAAGTAGTGAAGCTCACAGGATTCCAGCTCCCGGAAGATTAATTTGGTGCGATGGGGTCGCTGGCATGACAGAGATGTGAGAATTTTTATTTGGGACAAGAGTAACCTATGGATATGATCTCCTAGAAGACAGAGATATAGAAATTTGACGATGCGTATTGGCCCACGCAGCAGGTATAATAATCAGCAAGGGTCACTCATGCAGGTGTTTGTTATATGTATGCAAAAATCCAATAATAGTAGATTGTTGGGGGTTTGGCGGAAAATTTCAAATCTTATCGACTAATAGACATATTATTAAAACGTTGAAAATTATGCACTACCTATAAAATAATTAATAATTAAAACTTTAAACCCATTCAAAATGACAACCTAGCGATAAGGAAGTGGTGTTGTTACTTCCATCACAAAATTTAAAATTTCCAGCTAAATATTTTTATAAGACAAACAGTGCAACAGTAAAATTATATCACATGTAATATTGTTACACTGAAGACGCCTATTCAAGTGGACCGAATGTATAATGTACATATGAATAATTAAGGTTTGAATTTTTTCTACTGAATTAATACAATGGCTACTTGAAAACTGTAAAAATTATTAAACAGTAATAATCCAGCCGTAAAATAAATTATCAATTGAATACTATTTTGGTAAAATTTGGTATCAATAGGGACTTCCGAACAATTTTTTAAAACGTTAGAAGGGTGACATACTTAATGCAGAAATCACAAGCAATTTAACGTACGGCGTTTTCAAGCTAAATTTTGGATGGAGATAGGTAACATAGCATTTTTCTCGTGAGTCACCGTTTTTGAAAGAGACTATTTTAATGAACATCGTATTGAGTGCAATTTATTAAGACAAATTTTTTTATAGTGAACTTTGGTTCTTCTTGAACATGCCTAATTAATAAACTGAAGAATTTCAGGTTTACAATATTTCACAGAATTACAGACCTAAGAGATAGAGTAAAAAAGTTAACACACCACCAAGACACACACTGCTTACTGCGCCCGAATTCGGGGCAAGTGGAGCATTGTACCGCCAAACGCAAGCCTATAAAACGATATTTTAAAACACAAGCAATTTTATTTAACGATAACAAAAAAAACTAATTAGCTTACCAATAAAAGATGTGCTACTGCTAACTACATTCGATAAACGGGCGAGGGAATTAACGATAGGGTTGTGGGTGTTTTTAGTAACTTGTAATGAAATTCCGACGCCACGTAGTCTAAACTGAAGCAAAGGCAAATTCTCGATGCTGCAAAATGGAAACCGCCGAGATCATTTAGAAGGTGTATCTCAAGTCACGACCTCACCTTTGTTGTGCACGTTCTCTGTAATGGCTGATAAACTTGGGTTTAATTTTTCTAAACCTTTTCTGCTAATTGTCGTTCAATGTTCAAAAGTACGCAATATTTAAAACGCAAAGGGGACAGTTTTAACAAGTGTATTGCTATTCGTAATCGCCAGTGTAGCTCAATGGTTAGAGCATTTGACTGCAGTGCGAAAGTCTGGAGTTCAAATCCCAGAATCGCTGCCTGGTGGTCGGACTACCAAGTCGCTTTAAATAATTGGGGAGCTGCGTTCGAAAGACCAAAGGGTATTAATGCGGTTGTCTAATGCGTGATGCTCACCACATTACCACGTGTCATGAATTTGGCACGCGACAGCCGGGTGTGAGAGCAAAGATACGGAAGCTTTGATCTTTCGCTTTACAGGCCAAGCTGCTTCATAGGGTGTTAGTGGCTCACCATTATTGTTGTTGCTATTAGTGCTGGCTCGGAATAACGTCAGCAATTCCATTTACAGACATAATGTATATTAGAAATGTTCTTTGTACAGTCTAACTCAGATTATTCAATAAGCAATAACACTAAAGGGTTTTATAGCTTAGTTAAACTAATACGACAGCATGCAAAACATAATGAATTTTTAACGATTTGTATAGGCCTCATCCGCGGATCAACCCAAAAAAAGATACAAAATTCGATGAAGTCTGTATCCCCAGAGTGGAACAGGGGTTGGCAAAAAACAACGGTAAAGAAACACAATACCTCATTGCTATAAACATACGAGGGATATCAACCTTTTTATTCGGCTTCGACTGTATTGAGATAACACCCTTACTTAACGGAAGCGACTCTTCAAGAGTACAATTTTCCTCGCGTCATATCTCCGCCAGCTGTTAACAGCAAGGACTTCTTGTTTTAGATCCGTGCGCTTTCTACATTAACTAGAACTTGAGCCGGGAGAAGAATCAGCGGGAAGCGTTTGCGGGGATTTTAAAATAACGACTAAAGAGCTCATGTCGACACGCAACCCTCGCCTGCAGAATTTGCAATCCCATAGCGCGCGAGTTCTAATTCAAAAATGCTATCTTGCAAAACGGGAGAGTACGAAAGACATTCGCTTTTGTCCCGAAAGAAAATTACCTTTTGGGGAACGCGAACTGGACAGGCAGTCTTCCCCGGGTTCCGCGATGAACTAATTACCGACGAAAGCCGCTTTTGGCATACGGCGCCTCGGCGCGTGCCGCTTGAAATAATCGAAGTCAAAATTGAAAGTTCTATTTAAAAATTGATGTGAGCAAGTGTTGTGACAAGCCACTCAAAATTCAAGGATTACCGACCAGGGGATCTAAAATCTAGCCGAACATATTTAAATTTCCTAAGTCAATTCGGGCGTACCGCAAATAAATAAAATTAACATTCACCCTCCAAGTTCCAGCAACGGCACCTGGACGAAGGTCAGTCATTTATGGTATTTATTTAACCAACTAGAAGCAGGGCTGCTATGTTTATTCTTTCCTTCCAAAGTAAATTGATGTCCCAAAAATTAAGCATAATTTTGATCAATCCTTTTAACGAAACTACAGTTAATTAACCATTGATCAGATAGGATAAAATTCATTTGTACTTGATTCGAATTATTAAGTTCGTCTAATATAAGTTATTTAATCGTTCGTGGGTGTTTTATTTAACCATAAATCGTAACTTACAACCCCTAAGTTACCGCACAGTGGTCAGAAGATGAGATTTCGACCCCTTCGGGCAATTAGTGATATACGGGTTTGAATCAACCCATATACCACACAAACGTATCAGCACGTTAAACTGGTAACCAGGGGGTTGGGAAATCAACCCCTTGGTTATACACATATTTAAATGAAAGATGCACACCAATAATTTGCTTCTAATTTGCGCTTGAAGATCACGAAATACGTCAATTAGGCACCTACTCAAATACTCCCAGGTGTTCTATGAATGATGCCATTCTTGGCAGTCGTCTATTATGAGGTTCTATCTGACTCCCAGTGAATATATTCGGTAAATATCCTAACCGTGCAGTAAATTCAACAACAATTTCACTAAACACCTAAACAGAACTTTACTTACACAATATTTGAAATGCACTAAATTATAAATAAAACTTCAATAAGCAACTATTATTTTCAACTAATCATTTCTTTGATAATTTACCTGTCTGCTGTTTATTGTTTTTCGGTGTGGGAAGCTCCCTTGATAGAATTAAGCTCTAATGCAGCCCTTTGTTGACATCTTTAAACATAATTTTTACACTTTATCGCTCCACCTTTTCTTGTAACTACATTTTTGTTAAAGCAATACATTCATGACTGAGTGTTTTTGAAAATAAACGACTTTTAAGAAGTAATTTCCAAGGCAATATATTTAAGGTCACTTCGCAGAAGACATGAAGATTGCTTACATACACGTAGCAAGATATAGGTACAACTATACACATAGAATGTGCTATTAAAATAACTTTAAGCTCTAAAATTTAAGCGGGCTCAGTTCGATAGAGCAGACACCCTGTGCCGGAGGTTGCAAACCAAAAGCTGGCGAATGTACCGAATGAAGGTAAACCGAATGTTGAACGATAATCGACTAAAACAGAATGACCGAACAAGCTGCTGGTGCTGGAGTATTTGATTTATATAGTTTTCTCAGTTGCGTAAATAGAGGGTTGTTTATAGCTTGCAAACTCTTGGTTTTCTTGAAAACGCAATTTAGACATTGTGCCTAGTTTCTAAGCAGGACATCGAAACTTACCTGATTTCCTATGCAACCGGATGTCTCCTCGGCAAAATGCTGTTACTATTGTTCGGGCGGCTTGCGCCACCATACTGTTTTATTACCCACCTCTTCGTCTGCGTCAACTAGAGTGCCCAGTTTCTTCCGCAGCTGATGTTTTGTTGCCCAAAAAGGACGAGCGTGGCGTCATGTTGCCGAAATCCCAATTTTACATTATACTGAGGTAACGGATTTAATTTATCACTCGCAGTGTTAATCACTTAGTTTAGGACACTAAACACTCAGTTCACTTTTATGCTCGCTTGCTTTCCATTTGCAGGCCTTTCGCGAGGAGATTGATAAACGCTACACGTGGTGATGATTGCACTACAAAAGCTAGGAATTTGAAACACGTCGTATTGAATGCGATATACTAAGAGCTATATCGCTATAAATTTCAGTAAATATATCTTATTGGAAGTTTCAAGTAGAGCTTTTGTAGGCAACTTTATTGAACAAAATTGTTTGTGTTTTCAAGAGAGCTTTATCATGGCTAGGTTGACTTATAACACAAATTTACATGTAAGCGACAATTTTGGCGCACCAATACGCCGATGACTGTCATTGTTCTTAAAAGCGACGATTTTTAAGTACGTCGTAGTGAATGCGATTTATTATGAGTGATATTTCTGTAGGCTATATTTGCAAGATGGTTTAAGTAAATATGTCGTTGTAGACCCCTTGACGCAGAAATTTTTACAGGCAACTTCGTTGCCAAAGTTTTTAGAAGCTACATTGTTGTGCTACCATTTTTCCCAGGCGACATGTAGCATTCTTGTTTAGTAGACAAATTTTTACATGCACATCTTTTGCAAAGCTATGTTAGTACTATATTGACCCCAAACCACTAACCATATTCGATTCTATAGTGGATTTTCCATCAGCCTTTAAACTGCGTACACAAACGCGTCTGGATGTTTAACGCAGCTAACCTCATCTGCCGGAGGAATCCTCGACCATTAAGTGCGTATTCATCTTGAACTTCTAATTAAAGTTTATTGTGAATTCTGAGCGTGGAGATGATGAAACTTTTTCATATTTAATGCCTGACGAATACCTGGAATGCTTGGCTGCATTATGTAAGAATGCAGGCAATAAACAGAGTCGAGTACCTGTGCAAACGGCTGCAAGTGCGCGTGGTTTGAGCGCTTGGCATTATTACGTAACTGACTAAGATGCATAAATATTCAAGAATGCCGATGTTTTATAGAAATGTCACTCGTCTACTTATTAGTTGCAGAATTGTTGTCTTAGTCACCGTTACGCAAGCTGCCCAGAGTACTTTAGCTTCCAGCTTGCGTTTTATTTAGAATCAACATAACATTTTTCATTATAATTTGCGCTGTGCTGCGAGGCACTACACGACTACCTTTTGAAATAATTTATTTGTACAATAATTTTAGTCGTCATAAATACAAATAATTACACTTGCAACATTTAAGAAGGTTACTCGCAACTGTGCTATTAAGAACACACTGGCAAGTAACCCTATTAATGCAAGCATTGCCATTGATTTGTAAAGGGTTTGAGATCGATTTGTCTATAATTTCGTACAATTATAGGCTGAAGACGTATCGTGCTCAGCCGATGCACTTCCTCCGATTCATTAATGGCCAGAGTGCAGCGCACCTTCCAATTTGGTCGTTAAGTGAAGTAGGCCACGCGCTGTCGATGCCAGTTTTTTCGTGAATGATTATCAGTTATTTGGCGGGATCGACTTTCTTTTATATTAATGGTGCCCTGTGGTGATAGAAAGCAGAGTGATCTGTAAGCGTGTGCCCAGAAAACTTGCTAGATTTGAAATGAAGGTAAAATGTCGGGTATTTTCAAATTAGAGTTCGAGAAGTTTTATACCTAGTAGTTGATTTGATCACTCGTCTGACGGACTTTGTTATTATTTATCTTTCATAACAAAGTTATTGGAATATACGGTGCAACATATTTTATGGCTTCGTCGAAAAGACAGTTTAGTTTGCTAGCATTGATTTTAACTTGATCAGGTTCTTACTTACAGACGCAAATCGTGTAAATAGTTAATATTTATGTGCAAATCTCATATACTCTTATTTGTGTTTTTAACGAAAACATAATGAATTATCTTTTTTGACTTTCTAAACAATATATTAAAAAGTTAAAGACTCGGTACATAACGATTAAGCGTCTGCAAGGTAGAGAAATAACTACTAACTAACTCAACCATCATTTTTGGTTTCTATTAGCCGTTTACGTGTAAGGTGACTGATGACCACTTAATCGTAGTCGATTTACTGATGTTGGTTATATCATATACCGGTTCTGATTAATTAATTCCAATTAAGCCTTGCGAGGTAAACTATGATTCTTTGCAGTTAACCTCTTTAGCGGTTATTTCTTAGTTAAATTATGTTCAGTTAACCATAGCCAATTAACCAATTAAGGTTAGTAACATGTATTATTGAATAAAATATTGTAAAATGAATAGATATTACAGACTGGTTAATATATAACGGTTAAGCACTGGACCGTAATGGCATAACTACTGATTAACTCGACCATTTTTCTTTTTCCGTTTAACACGCCTCGGTCTATGCTTATCGGTAGGTTCTACAATTGCGTCAGCGGAAGAAGGGGTGTAGGCGTTACCCTTATTAATGCTGCTAAATAATTGGTGTAAACTTTTAATACGTTTATTTTTAATGACCCGATGATACATACAAACAAAAACCAACTTACTACTATATATATGTAAGAGGCAAAAACAAGAAAAGAAATATGTACAAAACTGTCGTCTAGACTTGGGCGCCGGTGGCGCGGGAGGTAATGGGGCGGCCTTTCCCGGTTGTCGGAGGCGGGGAACGCGGCCTGGACGCGGTCCGATCCTCCCGGGAAGCGGGGCTGGGCACGGCTCGTTGTGGGAACTGGCGGTGCTCTGGGTGGGGCGTCGAGCGGGGTTGCGAGGTTCTCCTGGGGCGTCGGCGGCGCGAGTAACCCTCTCGGGGACGGTGGCTGGAGCGGACCGTTGTTGGGGCATGGGGTCGGGCTTCCGCTAGGGGAGTCCGGGGACGGGTGGTCCGTCGCCAGCGGGGGCCGCGACGTGGGCTGCTGTCGGGGCAGGTGTGGCTGGATGGCCCTAATGACAAAGTCCGGAAGAGCGCTGGCTGGTTCTCGTCCTAAGTCCTGAAGTGGCTGGGTGGCCCTGAAGAGAGCTGCTAGTTTGTCCTGGAAGGTTGGATGCTGCTGGGACTCTCCGGGGTTGAGTGTGGCAGGCTGGAGGCTGCTGGGTGCTGATGGATGGTCCTGAAGAGGCTTCTAGTTAGTTGGACTCTCCTGGGTTGAATATGGAAGGCTGGATGCTACTGGAACTCTCCTGGGTTGAGTGTTGGAACTGTCCTGGAAGGCTGGATGGTTCCTGGTTGACTCTCCTGGGTTGAGTGTGGAAGGCTGGATGCTTCCTGGTGGACTCTCCTGGGTTGAGTCTTGGACCCTTGGTGGCTTCCTTCAGGCTGGAGAGCTGGATGTGGATGGGACTCAAATCTGGGAGCTGAGTGATGTCCTGGAAGGCTGGATGGTTCCTGGTTGACTCTCCTGGGTTGAGTAATTTCTTCTGGTCTGGGCAATGGCTGGCCTTTAAAATGCCGATTCTAATGATACCCCATTTGCTATGTTTCGTTTGGCTTTAATTAAAATAAGGATTTGTTTCCTTCGAGCTCTGCGTATAAAATTACTTCAATATGTTTATTTTTATTGGCCTAACCATGTGCGTTTCAAAGTTCTCTTTCTATTGTTTGCGCGCTGAATTTATTTGTATTTTGATACATTTGATGCATTTAATTCTTCCTACCGCTAATTAAAATTTAATTTGTAATATTTGTACATTCGCCTGCTGTATTTGGCCTTTCTCCCGATTTAGCCGTTAGAGTTTGTTAGGTCTCCGCTTGTCAGCTTGCCCTGGTGTTTTATTGCGGGGTGATTTGCTGCACTTCAGAAACTGGCATGCTGTTTGCAATTTATTGTTTTATTTCTGCAAAGGTTTTTATTTAGAATTTTGCGTACTTTTAAACTGGCATGCCGTAATTTATCGTTTTATTTCTGCAGAGGTTTGTATTTGAAATTTGTGCAGGATCGTGGCGTTTCGGTAAACAGTTTTTGTTTTTGTTCTTTTGTTTTATCGTCGTCTAGTTGGCGACGCAGATTTCCTTTGTTGATTTGATCTGTTCACCGATTCATACTATGTTTATTACTCAGTTAAGCGATGACCAATTAACCATAGCCGATTGATTGACGTTGATAACATCATAAACAGGTTGACGTTAACAGATAATAGTTCAACTTTGGTAGCTAAACTATGTTTTTTAATTAACTTTTTTAGCGGTCTGTTGTTGGCAACTTATTGATGTATGGTCGATTACGCGACGAAGGTTACTAATGCATATCGTTGCTTAAATATTGATTTTTAAAATGTAGAACTAAAAAAACTGATTAATATGTTTTTAATGTGTAAGCGCTGGTAGCTAAGCGCAGAACCAATGACTAACTAAACCACTAGTGCTCTTTATCAGTTTATATGTTAGTTAACCGATGACCATAGTTGATTAACTGATGTTGATTAAATCACAAACCGATTCAAGTTAATAGATCGCAGTTAAACATTGGTTGCTAAACTATGTTTTCTAATTAACTTTTTTAACGGTTGTTTGTTAGTGAACTTATTGATGTCTCGTTAACTATGGTCGATTAAGCGACAAAGGCTACTAATGCATATCGTTGCATAATATATTGTTTTTTAAAATGAAGAACTACAACAAACTGATTAATATGTAGTTAATGGTAAGTGCTGGTAGCTAATAGCACAACGAATGACTAATTAAACCGATAGTTCTGTTTTGCAGTTTATGTGTTAGTTAGCCCATGACCTTAGCCGATTAACTGATGTTGATTATATTACAAACCGGTGCAGGTTAATAGCTTATATCGTTAAATAAAACATTTTTATAAATTTTACAAATTGGTTAATACTTAACGTGTAGCACTGGAAACTAATCGCATAACTACTGACTAACTAAAGCACAAGTTTTCTTGTGTCGTTTATTTCTAAGTTATTCGATTATCAATTAACCATAGGCGTTTAGTTGATATTGGTTATAATTATAACGCAAACCGGTTGAGATATGCCGTGTTGCATTGTTATTAAAGGTTTTTGATATTTTCTAGTTAACTGATATATAGTTAACCGTCATCGACTAGTCAATGAAGGTTACTAAGATGTAGCATTGCATAAAATATTGTTTTCTTAACGAATAGCTTAAAAAACTAGAAAATCGTAGCGGCTACGCTTTTGGAACTATTCGCATAAATACTGACTAGTTAAAGTACCGGTTTTTATTTGCCGTTTATTTCTCAGCTAATTGATAACAAGTAATCATAGTCGATTAATTGATGTTAGTTATATCACAAACCGACTGAGGTTAAGAGATTGCAGTTAAGGCTTGGGAGTTAAATTATGGTTCTTTGTAATAAAGTTTTTAGCTTTTATTGGTTAGTGAAGGTAACTGATATGCATCATTGGATAAGAATTTTGTTTTTATTTAATTTAATAGCTACATCAAACTAGTTAATTCGTAGCACTTAAGCCTTAGTAGCTGATCGTATAAGTACATACTAGCTACACTGCCAGTTCTCTTTGTCATTTTTGTCTTAGTTAACCAATGACCATTTAACAACAGTTGATTAACTGATAGTTATATCACACGCCGCTTGAGGTTAACAGATTATAGCTAAGTTTTGGAGGTGAAACTATATTTCTTTCTAATTAATTTTGTTAGCTGTTATATATTAGTTAACTGATGTCCGGTAAACAGTGACCGTGTTGTTTCTTGTGAATTAAGTCTCTATAAAAATCAGGTTAATACAATAACGATTAAGTGCTAAGCTAATCACTTAAATACTGACTAACCAAGCTACCAGTTCTTCTATGTGATTTAGTTCTCATATAACCGATGACCAGGTAACCGTAGTCGAATAATTGATTTTGGTTATATCACGAACCGGTTAAGGTTAACAGATTACACTTAACATTTAGTAGCTAAAATATGTTTCCTTGTAGTTAACCCCTTTAGCAGTTATTTGTTAATTAACTAACGGTCAGCTAATTCACCGATTAAGGTTGCTAGTATATACTGTTTGATATAATTTTGTTTTTGTAAAATGCGCTGCATAACTACTAACTAAATAAACCAGCAGCTCTCTTTTTCTATATATTTCGCTGTTATACGATGATTATTTAACCACAGTCGATTAACTGACGTTAATTATACCATTCATATAGCGTTATTTTTTTAGGTTAATGGTATGTCCAGTTACGCCTGATCTATTAACCGATAAAAGTTGCCAATTTATATCATGGAATAAAGTATTATTTTTGTAAAATGAATAGTTATAACAAACTGATTAACACATAACTGATAAGTAGAACCTACTCTCCTAACTACTAACTAAACTACGAGTCCTCTTTTGCCGTTTGTTTGCTCAGTTAACCGATGTCCAGTTAACCATAGTCGGTTAACTAATGTTGGTCAGATGACAAACCGGTTCAGATTAATAGGTCTAGAACCTAAGCCTTGAGAGCTAAACTACTTTTAATTGTATTTAATATGGTTAGTGGCTATTTCTTAGTTAACTGAGACCCTGTTAACTAGGCTCGATTAATCGACGAAAGTTATCAATATATCTGATAGGTTAAAATAATGTTTTTGTAAAACGAATATTTAAAACAAACTGGTTAATACGCATAACTACGGACAAAGTAGCCATTAACCGATAATAGTAATTTATTATACAAGACGATAAAGTTAAATTTTATCCACGAGTGAATCGTTTAACGTCGAGACGAAGTCGAGACGTTAATGATTCAAGAGTGGATAGAAATAACTTTATCATCGTGTAGAATACAATATTTTTTTCTATAGCAAGAACTTTAACAATTTCAAAAGAAAATAATGACAGTCAATCACATTTCAAAATGTCAGTAACTAGATTGGGTTGCTACGATAATACGAAGCTGTCATATTTAATTTAAACAAAAATTAGAAAATTAAATTACTTTATCCATCCTTGATGTTAAAGTGCTACTTTATCTACCCTTGCTGTTAAAGTAAAACTTGACCTTTTGTTTTGAGTTGATAAAAGCACTCTTTAACATGTGCCATAGAAAAAAAATTATTAATATAAGTCGTTGAATGCTCATTGTCGTTGTAAAGTGAAGACGTATAACAAAGCGGTTAATACATAAGGGTTAAACGTTTGGAGTTTATTGCATAACTACTCGTTAACTAAACTACCAGTTCGGATTTCAGTTTATTTTGCGGTTAAACGATAATAAGTTAACCACAGTGGAATAACTGATTTTGTTTATATCACAAATCGGTTGAGCTTAACCGATTATACTTAATCCTTGATTGATAAACTATGTTTCTTTTGTAATTAACTCTTTTAGCACTTACTTGACAGTTAACCGTAGTATAATCCCACAATTACTGACTAACTGAACTGCCAATTCTCGTTTGTCGTTTATAGCTACAATTAACCGATGACAAGTTAACTAATTTCGATCATCAAACATCAGTTAGTCGTTGGGTGTATTACAAACCGGTTAATGTTAACATATTATAGTTAAGCCTTCGGAGCTAATTCATGTTTTTTTTGTAATTAACCGCTTCTAGCGGTTATCTGTTAGTTAACTGATGTTTATTTAGCAGTGTCAACACTGGTAAATACATAACGACTAAGCTGAGAGCTAATCGCATTACTACTGACTAGTAAACTACTAGTTCTATGTTGCTGTTTATTTCTCAGTTAACCGATAACTATCTAACCATAGTCGATTCGTTGATGTTGCTTATTAATACGTATTGTTTGATTCACACAGATGCGTGCATCAAAACCTTTTTGATTATAATTAATCACGTAATTCAAGTCATAACTGTTCTATTTCATTCAAAGGTCGTGGTAAAGCCAAATTTGCATCTTGCCGTAATTGTTTGCCTCTGTTAATGTTGGAAAGGAATTTGTAAGCTTCCCTTAATGGCTTTTAAGCGGATGGATACATTTTCTACTAGAACTTAAGCCGACTTAGCATATTTGGGAATCATGGGTTTATGGATTTCGTTCAATTGCCTCATTGAGAGAGATTAGCATTAAGGTTTCTTAGAATAAGCATTTTTCCTAAATAACGTGCGACGCTCCGATTGGCTACGCAGGATCGCCTCAGCCAATAGTGTTTGAGCTTGCCCCTCCTTGAATTGGCGAGTTCGGCTCGTTGTAAATTCAGAGTTAGTTAGATTCAGAGTCTCGAGGAAGCAAGTTCAGCTATGCTTTGAGCTGGGTTGCGGTCGTTCTAACTCCCTGGTAAAGACGTTTCCAGGTTGTTTTGTGTTACGGTTACGCGCAATTCGCTATTTTCGCGTGGCCAATCCAAGCGTGTCACAACAGTTGAAGCTTTTGTAAAATACCATCGGTCCATCAGTGACGTTTGTAATCGTTGTTACTCAATATACTCGTGTTTGTTAAGTCTTGTTTCACTCCAACAACTAACTGAACCCAAGTTAGGGTTATTAAGTGGCAGTTCCCGGCAATCCCATTGAACCGGAATTCGCAGCGGATTAACTGGAGGCCCCATTCGTGGAAGCCTCTTATCAAGTTAATCGTACAAAAAACATTGGTCCTTCGAGCCGGATTTGGAAGAAGCTAAAAAACGCGAGTGTACAAGTTTCCAGTAGCTGGTGGATGCAATCGCTCCAACATCATTTCGTCGGAGAGCGTCAAGAAGCTTCGCCAACACCAGGAAATTCAACCATCGAGAGCTTACACCGAGTCCAGGTCCCACGTCAAGCGGCAGCGATCGGCAGCGGGTTGGTTTTCTGTTCGTCAAGAAGTTACTGCGGTCTCAAATCAAAAGTAAGTCCTTTTCCATTACACCTTCGTTTAGTGTTGTTTTTTGCTTGTGTCAGTCATGGTGGAAACTCGTTCGGCATCAGCGGTCATGTCGGAAACTCGTGCTTTAATCACTCGTTGCAAATTCATAAAAGCCAAAGTAGATCGTTTCGAAACTCTATTTCATAGAATTTCCTCGTCCAGCCCCGTGAAGGCTCACGAGGTCGGCAGCTTGTCAAAAGAGTTTAGTTGTTTCCAAAATTTGTTGGATGAGTATGAGAAGTCAATGGAGGGCCTAATGGAGGCCGACGCTGAACACTTTGATGAACTTTTCAATGAATTCGACTCTTTTATGACTCATTTTAGCGAGATTAGTAGCACAGTCGAGGAATTCTTATCAAAAAATAAGATCAGTCCGGGTATAAAACCGAATCTAGGTCAAAATTCTATGCAAAGTGGCCCTTCAGGAGAGCTCGCTGGATTAAGATTACCACCCTTAGATTTGTCTTCCTTTTCGGGGAAATTCGAGAATTGGGTTCAATTTCATGACTCCTTTACGTCGCTTATTCATAACAACGCTAATTTGACCAACGTTCAGAAATTTTACTATTTGATTTCTTCCCTTAAGGGAGAAGCTGCTAGTTCAATCTCGTCGTTAAAAGTTACCAGCGATAACTATACCATTGCTTGGGATATCCTAGTCAAGCGATTTGAAAATAAGAAACTGATAGTAAAATCAAACATAAATGCGTTATTCAGTTTAGAGAACGTAAAAAAGGATTCACATTCGTCTGTTCAAAGGCTGCTCGATAGTGTAGTTAGAATTTTGGAAATTTTAAAGGCGTACGGGGAACCCACAGTCGACACCATACTAATACATATCATAGTTTCGAAGCTCAGCTCAGCAATGCAGACTGACTGGGAATTATGCAAACATGCCGGACAATTTCCTACTTTGCGAGAGTTGTTAGATTTTTTAGAAAGCAAAAGTCACTTATTAGGTTCGCTGGAAGCTGCGAAAATAGGTTCGAGTTTGGGAAATCAGGGATCCGAGCAAAAAAGTCATGCACGCGCTCATGTAGCCAGAGAGCAAGGTAATCACTCTTGTGATTTTTGCAAAAATAGTAATCATTCGATTAGCGCTTGCGAATCTTTTTCAAAATTGTCGGTTAACGCTCGTATCGAAGAGGCGCGGCGTTTGAAACTATGCAACAATTGTCTCAAGCCCGGACATTTCGTGGTAAAATGCACATCGTCGAGATGTCGCGTATGCAGAAAAAAGCACCATACTTTACTGTGTTTGCGTCCAAAGCGCGACGCGCACGAAAATATTCCGTCGCCGCGTCCTGGACCGCCAGAAACCAGCAGCTACGCACGGGAGGTCGGGGCCGTCGCCCCGAGCGAGGCACCCGTCGCATCCGTTTCAGCAGCTTGTAGCCGTCCTGCAATCGCGGCGCCAGCGCAAATTTTATTGTCCACGGTTAGCGTATTCGTAGAAGGATCCTCCGGGTCATTTTCCCGGGCAAAAGCTCTTTTGGACCCCGGATCCCAACTTAACTTAGTTAGCGCCGAATTGTGTCAAAATTTGAAGATTGCGAAACGAGGTAATATCACCTCACTGTCGGGTGTCGGTGCCAGGGCTCTGAACGCTGAATTCAGAGCAAACGTTCGAATCCGCTCCCGCAACGGGAAATACGAGGACATTTTGAGCTGTGTTGTGTTAGACAAAATTACGGGCCCTCTGCCGGTCCTTGCTTTCTCGTTGAGGGATTTGAAGATCTCACCAAACATTGTGCTAGCCGATTCAGATTGTAATACACCGGGAAAGATTGATCTTTTATTAGGCGCGAATGTCTTTTGGCAAGTGCTCTGTCAGGGACAGGTGAAATTGGGCCCAGAGAAGCCATTCTTAACAAAAACTCTTTTTGGTTGGGTTTTAGGCGGAAACATGAATGTCGAAAATCGAGCGCTCATTCGTTCAAATAGAGTTCATTTAAGTGTAACCGGCATCGAGCACGGCATTCAGAGATTTTGGGAAATCGAGGGGGCGTACGGTTCATCAGGCCGACTCTCTGCTGATGACAAATTTTGCGAAGACCATTTTCAATCGACTACGAAACGGGCGTCGTCGGAGCCGCGTAGGTTCATCGTGAGCATACCTTTCAGGAAAGATGCTCCATCGCTGGGAGACTCGCGCGGTATAGCGTTAAAGCGTTTCTATTCATTAGAAAACAAATTGTCAAAAAATCCCGAGTTGAAAACCGCGTATTCCGCATTTCTCAAAGAATACGAGTCGCTTGGTCACTTGAGCAAGGTGGACGACGAAGCGAGCCTTCCTCATCATCGGTTTTATTTGCCACATTTGCCAGTCATAAAGGAGGACAGTTCAACGACAAAACATCGCGTTGTTTTTGACGGCAGTTGTGCGTCCTCCTCCGGAGTATCGCTTAACGACCTTCAACATAAGGGCCCAGTGGTCCAGCAGTCGTTGTTTGCAATTCTTTGTCGCTTTAGGCAATTCAAGTACGTGCTGAAAGCAGATTGCGCCAAAATGTATAGGCAAATTCTCGTGGACCCCTCGCAGACGCAATACCAATTAATTTTATGGCGTGACGACAAAACCTCAGCGGTAAAATGCTTCAAATTATTAACGGTCACCTACGGTACTAAATCAGCCTCGTACCTAGCAACTAGGTGCTTGATACAAATCGCCCAGGAAATCGAAGCATCGCTTCCAGAGGCCTCATTAAGAATTAGCCGGGATTTTTATGTAGATGACCTACTGACTGGTTTTGAAAATAGGGCGGAAGCCATAAAAACGCAATTCGAAATTAGTAGCGCTTTGTCGGGGTACGGGTTTGAATTGCGAAAGTGGGCATCCAACGACAGTGAAGTAGCTAGCGCCATTGGTGTGGATCGCGGCAGCGTGGAGCCCATTTCTTTGACGGAAGACGCCACGGAGAAAACTCTCGGCATTTTTTGGGATACTCGGCGGGACGTGCTAAGTTACAGAGTGAACCCTAGCTGTTGCAAATCAGTTACCAAGCGGGCTATACTCTCTAGTATGGCTCAAGTATTCGATCCCTTGGGACTACTTGGTCCAAGCGTTCCAACTTTGAAACTTCTCGTGCAACGGCTTTGGCAGTTGAAGCTGTCATGGGACGAAACGGTGCCCATGGAGATGCGCTCCAGATACGACGAACTCCATTCTTCATTACGCTCTTTGGGCTCGTTGGCAATTCCGAGACGGGTAATTTGCGATGACATAAATTCGATAGATCTCCACGGATTTGCGGACGCGAGTTCTGTAGCCTATGGGTGCGCCGTGTATATACGTTGCGTTGACGCGCGCGGTAATGTCACCACCAATTTGCTTTGTGCTAAGTCAAGGGTCGCTCCATTAAAAACAATATCCTTGCCTCGTTTGGAGCTTTGCGCAGCCTTACTGTTGGCTCGTTTGATTAAAACTATACTCGATTCCTCCGCATTTAAATTTGACCGCGTGTACTATTGGTCGGACTCCACCATAACTCTGCACTGGATAAATAAGGATGCGAGTAATTGGAAGACGTTCGTCGCGAACAGGGTGTCCGAGATTCACGAACTAAGCAATAGGGAAGAATGGTTTCACGTGCGTACAAATTGCAACCCGTCCGATATAATTAGCAGGGGAATGTTACCCCAGGAGTTACTCAACTCACGCTTGTGGTGGCACGGGCCAGAATTTTTGTCACAGGCGGACTTAAAACCCCAGCCCGTTAAAATTGATTCGGGTGAGCTAGCAGCCCAAGAGTCGCGCCCAGTAGTGGCCACTCTTCACCATCGCGTCCCAGAATTTGAACTTTTCAGGCGCTATTCCAGTTTTACAAAATTACAGCGCGTAGTCGCGTACTGCCTGCGTCTCGCGGGAAACAGAAGCACCGAAACGCGCTGGTCGGGACCTCCAGCCATTGACGAATTGGAGGACGCTACTCGCCGCCTGATCAAAATTGCACAGGCGGAAGTCTTTTCCGGAGAAATAGCAGTTTTGTCTAAAAAAGCGCCATTGCCGAAAAATAGTGCGCTGCTTTCTCTAAACCCATTTCTGGACGATCAGGGCCTACTGCGCGTGGGCGGCCGTCTAGAAAACTCCAATCTAAGCTTTGATCAAAAACATCCCCTTTTGTTACCAGCTAGTCACCCTTTGTCGTTGCTAATCGTGAAGCAAGAGCATTTGCGGCTCTTGCATTGTGGACACTCGGTGTTACTGGCCTCATTGCGGGATAAGTTTTGGATCGTGAGAGCCAAAGACCTAATACGTAAAGTAATACACAATTGCGTGATATGCTTCCGGGCCAAGTCTAAGATGAATGAACACTTGATGGGATCACTACCCGAAGCTCGTGTCACACCCTCTCCCCCTTTCAGCAATTGCGGGATAGATTACGCGGGTCCCGTGTTTATAAAAAACAAATCCGGGCGAGGCGCGAAAGAAGTAAAGGCTTACGTAGCCCTATTTGTGTGTTTGGCCACGAAGGCTATTCATCTTGAACTCGTGGAAGACCTCACGACGGAGGCTTTCATCGCATCGTTGAGGAGATTCATCTCCAGACGCGGTTTACCCTCCAACATATTTTCTGACAATGCTACCTGTTTCACCGGTGCCAGAAATCAGCTATCGGAATTAAAAAATATCCTGTCAGGCTCTAGTGAGCAATGCATAAGGGAAGAATTGTCGAAACATAACATTAAGTGGAATTTTATTCCGGCACGCTCTCCGCACTTTGGCGGCATTTGGGAAGCGGGGGTAAAGTCATTGAAATATTATTTAAGGCGAATATCTTGCAATGCAAAGTTAACTTTCGTTGAGTATTACACCATGCTGACTCAAGTGGAGGCGATACTAAATTCCCGTCCACTCTGTGTTCTCCCTACCGACGCCTCATTCCCCGAAGTCCTTACTCCTGCCCACTTCTTGATCGGTCGGAAGCTGACTTCGTTTCCGGAAGCCCAACTCCAGGGCATACCGGAAAATCGTCTCAGCCGCTATGGGCTGGTCCAGCGGCTGTCCCAGCAGTTTTGGGATCGTTGGTCCCGGGACTACCTCCACCTCCTGCAGCGCCGGCCTAAGTGGAAGTCCTCCAGCACGTCTCTAGCCCCCCAGGTGGGCGACGTGGTACTCGTCCACGACGAGGCATCTCCAAGCTACCGTTGGCCCCTGGCAATCATCTCGGCCACATATCCAGGAGCGGATGGTGTTGTGCGTGTGGTGCAGGTGCGCGATTCCCGAGGGAATCTCCTGAAACGCTCGGTGCGTAAAGTGTACATCCTACCCAAAGACGATCATTGCGATCAAGGGCAATAAACATTGACTTTGCTCTTAGTTGGTAGTTTTCGCTAATTGAACATTTTGCTAGGTGTAGTTGTTTCTTTGCTTGTATTCATGCTAGTTGTAAGTTATCTGTAAGGCTCTTGGATTATCATCTGTCCTTAGTTCTTGTTATGCATTTAATTATTTGGTAGTGTTAGATTTCAGTTTAATTTTGGGATTTAATCACGTCGTGCCATATTCGGCACTTCGGGGGCGGCATGTTTGATTCACACAGATGCGTGCATCAAAACCTTTTTGATTATAATTAATCACGTAATTCAAGTCATAACTGTTCTATTTCATTCAAAGGTCGTGGTAAAGCCAAATTTGCATCTTGCCGTAATTGTTTGCCTCTGTTAATGTTGGAAAGGAATTTGTAAGCTTCCCTTAATGGCTTTTAAGCGGATGGATACATTTTCTACTAGAACTTAAGCCGACTTAGCATATTTGGGAATCATGGGTTTATGGATTTCGTTCAATTGCCTCATTGAGAGAGATTAGCATTAAGGTTTCTTAGAATAAGCATTTTTCCTAAATAACGTGCGACGCTCCGATTGGCTACGCAGGATCGCCTCAGCCAATAGTGTTTGAGCTTGCCCCTCCTTGAATTGGCGAGTTCGGCTCGTTGTAAATTCAGAGTTAGTTAGATTCAGAGTCTCGAGGAAGCAAGTTCAGCTATGCTTTGAGCTGGGTTGCGGTCGTTCTAACTCCCTGGTAAAGACGTTTCCAGGTTGTTTTGTGTTACGGTTACGCGCAATTCGCTATTTTCGCGTGGCCAATCCAAGCGTGTCACACCAGTTGAAGCTTTTGTAAAATACCATCGGTCCATCAGTGACGTTTGTAATCGTTGTTACTCAATATACTCGTGTTTGTTAAGTCTTGTTTCACTCCAACAACTAACTGAACCCAAGTTAGGGTTATTAAGTGGCAGTTCCCGGCAATCCCATTGAACCGGAATTCGCAGCGGATTAACTGGAGGCCCCATTCGTGGAAGCCTCTTATCAAGTTAATCGTACAAAAAACATTGGTCCTTCGAGCCGGATTTGGAAGAAGCTAAAAAACGCGAGTGTACAAGTTTCCAGTAGCTGGTGGATGCAATCGCTCCAACATCATTTCGTCGGAGAGCGTCAAGAAGCTTCGCCAACACCAGGAAATTCAACCATCGAGAGCTTACACCGAGTCCAGGTCCCACGTCAAGCGGCAGCGATCGGCAGCGGGTTGGTTTTCTGTTCGTCAAGAAGTTACTGCGGTCTCAAATCAAAAGTAAGTCCTTTTCCATTACACCTTCGTTTAGTGTTGTTTTTTGCTTGTGTCAGTCATGGTGGAAACTCGTTCGGCATCAGCGGTCATGTCGGAAACTCGTGCTTTAATCACTCGTTGCAAATTCATAAAAGCCAAAGTAGATCGTTTCGAAACTCTATTTCATAGAATTTCCTCGTCCAGCCCCGTGAAGGCTCACGAGGTCGGCAGCTTGTCAAAAGAGTTTAGTTGTTTCCAAAATTTGTTGGATGAGTATGAGAAGTCAATGGAGGGCCTAATGGAGGCCGACGCTGAACACTTTGATGAACTTTTCAATGAATTCGACTCTTTTATGACTCATTTTAGCGAGATTAGTAGCACAGTCGAGGAATTCTTATCAAAAAATAAGATCAGTCCGGGTATAAAACCGAATCTAGGTCAAAATTCTATGCAAAGTGGCCCTTCAGGAGAGCTCGCTGGATTAAGATTACCACCCTTAGATTTGCCTTCCTTTTCGGGGAAATTCGAGAATTGGGTTCAATTTCATGACTCGTTTACGTCGCTTATTCATAACAACGCTAATTTGACCAACGTTCAGAAATTTTACTATTTGATTTCTTCCCTTAAGGGAGAAGCTGCTAGTTCAATCTCGTCGTTAAAAGTTACCAGCGATAACTATACCATTGCTTGGGATATCCTAGTCAAGCGATTTGAAAATAAGAAACTGATAGTAAAATCAAACATAAATGCGTTATTCAGTTTAGAGAACGTAAAAAAGGATTCACATTCGTCTGTTCAAAGGCTGCTCGATAGTGTAGTTAGAATTTTGGAACTTTTAAAGGCGTACGGGGAACCCACAGTCGACACCATACTAATACATATCATAGTTTCGAAGCTCAGCTCAGCAATGCAGACTGACTGGGAATTATGCAAACATGCCGGACAATTTCCTACTTTGCGAGAGTTGTTAGATTTTTTAGAAAGCAAAAGTCACTTATTAGGTTCGCTGGAAGCTGCGAAAATAGGTTCGAGTTTGGGAAATCAGGGATCCGAGCAAAAAAGTCATGCACGCGCTCATGTAGCCAGAGAGCAAGGTAATCACTCTTGTGATTTTTGCAAAAATAGTAATCATTCGATTAGCGCTTGCGAATCTTTTTCAAAATTGTCGGTTAACGCTCGTATCGAAGAGGCGCGTCGTTTGAAACTATGCAACAATTGTCTCAAGCCCGGACATTTCGTGGTAAAATGCACATCGTCGAGATGTCGCGTATGCAGAAAAAAGCACCATACTTTACTGTGTTTGCGTCCAAAGCGCGACGCGCACGAAAATATTCCGTCGCCGCGTCCTGGACCGCCAGAAACCAGCAGCTACGCACGGGAGGTCGGGGCCGTCGCCCCGAGCGAGGCACCCGTCGCATCCGTTTCAGCAGCTTGTAGCCGTCCTGCAATCGCGGCGCCAGCGCAAATTTTATTGTCCACGGTTAGCGTATTCGTAGAAGGATCCTCCGGGTCATTTTCCCGGGCAAAAGCTCTTTTGGACCCCGGATCCCAACTTAACTTAGTTAGCGCCGAATTGTGTCAAAATTTGAAGATTGCGAAACGAGGTAATATCACCTCACTGTCGGGTGTCGGTGCCAGGGCTCTGAACGCTGAATTCAGAGCAAACGTTCGAATCCGCTCCCGCAACGGGAAATACGAGGACATTTTGAGCTGTGTTGTGTTAGACAAAATTACGGGCCCTCTGCCGGTCCTTGCTTTCTCGTTGAGGGATTTGAAGATCCCACCAAACATTGTGCTAGCCGATTCAGATTGTAATACACCGGGAAAGATTGATCTTTTATTAGGCGCGAATGTCTTTTGGCAAGTGCTCTGTCAGGGACAGGTGAAATTGGGCCCAGAGAAGCCATTCTTAACAAAAACTCTTTTTGGTTGGGTTTTAGGCGGAAACATGAATGTCGAAAATCGAGCGCTCATTCGTTCAAATAGAGTTCATTTAAGTGTAACCGGCATCGAGCACGGCATTCAGAGATTTTGGGAAATCGAGGGGGCGTACGGTTCATCAGGCCGACTCTCTGCTGATGACAAATTTTGCGAAGACCATTTTCAATCGACTACGAAACGGGCGTCGTCGGAGCCGCGTAGGTTCATCGTGAGCATACCTTTCAGGAAAGATGCTCCATCGCTGGGAGACTCGCGCGGTATAGCGTTAAAGCGTTTCTATTCATTAGAAAACAAATTGTCAAAAAATCCCGAGTTGAAAACCGCGTATTCCGCATTTCTCAAAGAATACGAGTCGCTTGGTCACTTGAGCAAGGTGGACGACGAAGCGAGCCTTCCTCATCATCGGTTTTATTTGCCACATTTGCCAGTCATAAAGGAGGACAGTTCAACGACCAAACATCGCGTTGTTTTTGACGGCAGTTGTGCGTCCTCCTCCGGAGTATCGCTTAACGACCTTCAACATAAGGGCCCAGTGGTCCAGCAGTCGTTGTTTGCAATTCTTTGTCGCTTTAGGCAATTCAAGTACGTGCTGAAAGCAGATTGCGCCAAAATGTATAGGCAAATTCTCGTGGACCCCTCGCAGACGCAATACCAATTAATTTTATGGCGTGACGACAAAACCTCAGCGGTAAAATGCTTCAAATTATTAACGGTCACCTACGGTACTAAATCAGCCTCGTACCTAGCAACTAGGTGCTTGATACAAATCGCCCAGGAAATCGAAGCATCGCTTCCAGAGGCCTCATTAAGAATTAGCCGGGATTTTTATGTAGATGCTACTGACTGGTTTTGAAAATAGGGCGGAAGCCATAAAAACGCAATTCGAAATTAGTAGCGCTTTGTCGGGGTACGGGTTTGAATTGCGAAAGTGGGCATCCAACGACAGTGAAGTAGCTAGCGCCATTGGTGTGGATCGCGGCATCGTGGAGCCCATTTCTTTGACGGAAGACGCCACGGAGAAAACTCTCGGCATTTTTTGGGATACTCGGCGGGACGTGCTAAGTTACAGAGTGAACCCTAGCTGTTGCAAATCAGTTACCAAGCGGGCTATACTCTCTAGTATGGCTCAAGTATTCGATCCCTTGGGACTACTTGGTCCAAGCGTTCTAACTCTGAAACTTCTCGTGCAACGGCTTTGGCAGTTGAAGCTGTCATGGGACGAAACGGTGCCCATGGAGATGCGCTCCAGATACGACGAACTCCATTCTTCATTACGCTCTTTGGGCTCGTTGGCAATTCCGAGACGGGTAATTTGCGATGACATAAATTCGATAGATCTCCACGGATTTGCGGACGCGAGTTCTGTAGCCTATGGGTGCGCCGTGTATATACGTTGCGTTGACGCGCGCGGTAATGTCACCACCAATTTGCTTTGTGCTAAGTCAAGGGTCGCTCCATTAAAAACAATATCCTTGCCTCGTTTGGAGCTTTGCGCAGCCTTACTGTTGGCTCGTTTGATTAAAACTATACTCGATTCCTCCGCATTTAAATTTGACCGCGTGTACTATTGGTCGGACTCCACCATAACTCTGCACTGGATAAATAAGGATGCGAGTAATTGGAAGACGTTCGTCGCGAACAGGGTGTCCGAGATTCACGAACTAAGCAATAGGGAAGAATGGTTTCACGTGCGTACAAATTGCAACCCGTCCGATATAATTAGCAGGGGAATGTTACCCCAGGAGTTACTCAACTCACGCTTGTGGTGGCACGGGCCAGAATTTTTGTCACAGGCGGACTTAAAACCCCAGCCCGTTAAAATTGATTCGGGTGAGCTAGCAGCCCAAGAGTCGCGCCCAGTAGTGGCCACTCTTCACCATCGCGTCCCAGAATTTGAACTTTTCAGGCGCTATTCCAGTTTTACAAAATTACAGCGCGTAGTCGCGTACTGCCTGCGTCTCGCGGGAAACAGAAGCACCGAAACGCGCTGGTCGGGACCTCCAGCCATTGACGAATTGGAGGACGCTACTCGCCGCCTGATCAAAATTGCACAGGCGGAAGTCTTTTCCGGAGAAATAGCAGTTTTGTCTAAAAAAGCGCCATTGCCGAAAAATAGTGCGCTGCTTTCTCTAAACCCATTTCTGGACGATCAGGGCCTACTGCGCGTGGGCGGCCGTCTAGAAAACTCCAATCTAAGCTTTGATCAAAAACATCCCCTTTTGTTACCAGCTAGTCACCCTTTGTCGTTGCTAATCGTGAAGCAAGAGCATTTGCGGCTCTTGCATTGTGGACACTCGGTGTTACTGGCCTCATTGCGGGATAAGTTTTGGATCGTGAGAGCCAAAGACCTAATACGTAAAGTAATACACAATTGCGTGATATGCTTCCGGGCCAAGTCTAAGATGAATGAACACTTGATGGGATCACTACCCGAAGCTCGTGTCACACCCTCTCCCCCTTTCAGCAATTGCGGGATAGATTACGCGGGTCCCGTGTTTATAAAAAACAAATCCGGGCGAGGCGCGAAAGAAGTAAAGGCTTACGTAGCCCTATTTGTGTGTTTGGCCACGAAGGCTATTCATCTTGAACTCGTGGAAGACCTCACGACGGAGGCTTTCATCGCATCGTTGAGGAGATTCATCTCCAGACGCGGTTTACCCTCCAACATATTTTCTGACAATGCTACCTGTTTCACCGGTGCCAGAAATCAGCTATCGGAATTAAAAAATATCCTGTCAGGCTCTAGTGAGCAATGCATAAGGGAAGAATTGTCGAAACATAACATTAAGTGGAATTTTATTCCGGCACGCTCTCCGCACTTTGGCGGCATTTGGGAAGCGGGGGTAAAGTCATTGAAATATTATTTAAGGCGAATATCTTGCAATGCAAAGTTAACTTTCGTTGAGTATTACACCATGCTGACTCAAGTGGAGGCGATACTAAATTCCCGTCCACTCTGTGTTCTCCCTACCGACGCCTCATTCCCCGAAGTCCTTACTCCTGCCCACTTCTTGATCGGTCGGAAGCTGACTTCGTTTCCGGAAGCCCAACTCCAGGGCATACCGGAAAATCGTCTCAGCCGCTATGGGCTGGTCCAGCGGCTGTCCCAGCAGTTTTGGGATCGTTGGTCCCGGGACTACCTCCACCTCCTGCAGCGCCGGCCTAAGTGGAAGTCCTCCAGCACGTCTCTAGCCCCCCAGGTGGGCGACGTGGTACTCGTCCACGACGAGGCATCTCCAAGCTACCGTTGGCCCCTGGCAATCATCTCGGCCACATATCCAGGAGCGGATGGTGTTGTGCGTGTGGTGCAGGTGCGCGATTCCCGAGGGAATCTCCTGAAACGCTCGGTGCGTAAAGTGTACATCCTACCCAAAGACGATCATTGCGATCAAGGGCAATAAACATTGACTTTGCTCTTAGTTGGTAGTTTTCGCTAATTGAACATTTTGCTAGGTGTAGTTGTTTCTTTGCTTGTATTCATGCTAGTTGTAAGTTATCTGTAAGGCTCTTGGATTATCATCTGTCCTTAGTTCTTGTTATGCATTTAATTATTTGGTAGTGTTAGATTTCAGTTTAATTTTGGGATTTAATCACGTCGTGCCATATTCGGCACTTCGGGGGCGGCATGTTTGATTCACACAGATGCGTGCATCAAAACCTTTTTGATTATAATTAATCACGTAATTCAAGTCATAACTGTTCTATTTCATTCAAAGGTCGTGGTAAAGCCAAATTTGCATCTTGCCGTAATTGTTTGCCTCTGTTAATGTTGGAAAGGAATTTGTAAGCTTCCCTTAATGGCTTTTAAGCGGATGGATACATTTTCTACTAGAACTTAAGCCGACTTAGCATATTTGGGAATCATGGGTTTATGGATTTCGTTCAATTGCCTCATTGAGAGAGATTAGCATTAAGGTTTCTTAGAATAAGCATTTTTCCTAAATAACGTGCGACGCTCCGATTGGCTACGCAGGATCGCCTCAGCCAATAGTGTTTGAGCTTGCCCCTCCTTGAATTGGCGAGTTCGGCTCGTTGTAAATTCAGAGTTAGTTAGATTCAGAGTCTCGAGGAAGCAAGTTCAGCTATGCTTTGAGCTGGGTTGCGGTCGTTCTAACTCCCTGGTAAAGACGTTTCCAGGTTGTTTTGTGTTACGGTTACGCGCAATTCGCTATTTTCGCGTGGCCAATCCAAGCGTGTCACAACAGTTGAAGCTTTTGTAAAATACCATCGGTCCATCAGTGACGTTTGTAATCGTTGTTACTCAATATACTCGTGTTTGTTAAGTCTTGTTTCACTCCAACAACTAACTGAACCCAAGTTAGGGTTATTAAGTGGCAGTTCCCGGCAATCCCATTGAACCGGAATTCGCAGCGGATTAACTGGAGGCCCCATTCTTCGTGGAAGCCTCTTATCAAGTTAATCGTACAAAAAACACAGCATATTGCCTAAATTTCCCTTCTGGCAAAATCAATCATCATCACTAGGCACTTTGCGTTAATAACAGACACACTAATGTTTATAAACACATTTTCTAAACTAAAACTCAAAACATTAGTGGAAGAGCTAGGTTAAGCTATATCGATTATTCCTGCAGACTGTAATTTTCTTTTTCTTGAACTTGCTGGGGCACACCTCAATAAAAAAAATAATTGTTATCAATGTTTATAAACTTTTAAGAGTCAGCTTTTTTAGAAACTATATGTGTTAATAAAATTTTACCTCATCAGCTTTAAGTAGGTAATATATTTGATATTATAATTATTATATTGGTGTACTTCGCAATCTATACAGGGTCCAGCAACGGTACATGGGTGAAATATATTTTTAAAAAGTATGAGAGTTACATGAAATTTGTTTATATAAAATGTATAAGTACGAAGGTGGTGAAGATTACTAAACTAATTTTGACCATGTCGGGCGACTGGAAAAGTGTGGCAAAACAAACTTTTTTTTTCAATAGAACGCCTTACGTTTCGTTAGCTTAAAGATTTTGCGTCGCCTAAAATTTTGGATGAAATTGTTATACCTTAAAAATAGTTAACATTACATCCATACATCTTGATATTGACATTATCAGTATTGTGACGCAATTCTTTAAGCTTCCTAAACATAAACACTGTTTAAAAAAAGTAAGCTTGGTACCTTGTACAATTGAAAATATTTTAGTAATCTGCATCTCCGTCGTATCTACAACTTTTATATAAACAAGTTTCACACAATTCTCACACCTTTAGAAATATATTTCACTTCCGTATCGTTGCCCAACGCTGTTTATAATAAGCTGTTTTTTGAATTCTAAAAAGGGTTAGAATCAATAATTTAAATCTATACGTATTAATAATATAAATGTTGTGTACCTATTATTTTCTTGCATATGACAGCCCCATATCGTTAGAGGTTAATGAAATTGCTATATTTGTGTTTTTCATGGAAATATTTTAATTATTTTGATGCAGTATCCGAATGATTGTACATTAGATGATCTGAAAGACTTTCAGTTTTGGCACATTTCTGAGTCATAGAATTTAGACATATTATACGTTGATTAATAACACATCCAAGTATTGTCAATTGCAGCAATAAAAATGATACAAAAATTTGTTGTGGTATTATGCTATTGGACATGCGAATTGTCCGTTTTTAATTAAGTATCTGTATTTATAAATTTTTTAAGGCAGGTAGTTATTATTTCAAAATTCCTAACTCACATGACGCGCTTACAAAGGCATTTATATTTTTTCCTCTTTATAATAAAGCAAATATTTGAAGAATTGTTAATTGCATCACCATTGTTTCTAATCAGAAACATGAAACAGTCGCGTCTATTGAATAGCCGGAGGTTGAATCGAGTATTTTAGCAGCCGATAATGTTATTTAACAACACCATTGGTATTAAGGTCTGTGATATTAAATTAAAAATCAATTACCGAGTCCTATTGTTAAACGCCATTATGCTTTGTAGACTGGAGAATAACATTGTTCTTAGCTTGGCGCACAAAATACCAAATGCTGTCGTCGTTTACGAGAAAAGTTGGTCGCGGGACGTAATTTCTCTTTTATGTCCAGCTAAGTCGGGCTTAATTTATATATTGTTTTCGTCCTGGGTCTGACGATGGGAGTTTACAGCTTATGCTTCGTGTTTTGTTCATTCTGGTGGCTCATTAGCAAGTCAAACCGCGCTCCTCCACCAGTTTTCATCGTCTGTTAATTCTTATCCGTTCCGGCTGCAATTACAAATTAACACGGTTAAGAAGATATCTGCGCACTTATTTCCCTTTCTCGAACCTAGCAAAATACTTACGTCTTGATATTGTTCGATTTTTTACGCCTTGTTAGCGCTTACAAGCTGCGATCAAGTTGATTAAGACGCACTTTAATAACCAAAAGAGAGTTACAGTAATATATATTAAGCTGGTAATAATTGATATGGTGTGTATGGAAATCTAGTTTGAAATAATGAAGCAAAGGAATTTATATGTTTATAAATACAATTATCCGAATCTTGCCATTTTGAGAGAATATAAAAACTTACAACTACATTCAAAATCGGCGTAAATAAATGTCTATATATTGTAATGGTTTTTAGTGTAAGGGTTTGATATCAGATTAAAAAGGTTAAAAGAATACAGTATTAAATTACAAAGATGAATTTAAGTATTAGAAGGATATCAAAATTATTAATATGTATTTCGTAATGAAGTGAAATACAATTAAAATTCAATTGAATGATGCTATATAAGACACAGAATGGTTCTAGGACAATTTAATTATTATCTGAAATAAAGTGAAGGATTAATATCAAATACCTATTCGAGAAATATCATTCAAAATAGTGGGTGTTAAATAAATATGATACAGATTATATAGTGTTGGACTTTAAAAAATATGCAAAACAATATAATTAAGGAGATTATTATTAGTGTGTAAAATAATTTTGGAGTAAAAAAATGTAATACCTTTGCAAGCGGCTAAATTTTCTAAAATAAACCCTTTTTAAAAAGATTTTAATCTGTTTGGTATGTAAAGGATTGTGAATTAAAATAAAATTTGCGAGAAGACAGTTAAAATAACATTTTAAAATATTTGAAGATGTGGAAATGGTAAAGAGAAGAGAGGATGTGGTGAGAGTGCCATATGTTATAATCTACAGAGGCATTTTCTGGAATTGGATGCAGAACTAAGTTTATTGTCAATCAATTACATCATATGAATTGGATAGCAGGGAATGGTTTTACTGGAAATGGTTTACATCGATTTTGTTAGCAGAGTGAGCGTCTTGTGGTGTGGATAAAACGATTTTCATCTGCTTGTTATTGAAGTGACATTTTGTAACTTGCATCTAGTCGAGGTTCGTGATACTAGGTTGTCGGTGGCTTGTGAATTTTGGAAGGAAGACGTGGAAAGCGTTTGCTTCTGATCATTTTTGGCAGTTCTGTTGGAGAAAAGTGGTAGGTGCCTTGTCGTGTTTGGCTGGGAAGTCTTTGCGGTTACTGGTATTTGGTTGAGTTTGTACTGGGATTTGTCTGGACGTTGAGAGATTTCTGTGAGACTACCGGATGCATTTGGCTTGGTAAAGGGGAATATGAAGGTCCATAGACAGGTAACAGGCTACAAGTATTTATGTAAAAACTGAAAGAAAAACATAGAAAGAGTGAAGTGAGGGTAATTATAAAAAGGGAGTACTTACTATTAAATATACAGGGTGGTCCACTTTTTTGTAGAAGGACTTTAATAGTAGACAGAAAAACTTATTTAAAGGCAAAAATTTCATATAAACATAGGCCTTAAAACTCTTCGTTTTAAAGATACAGGGCGTTCAAATTTTTGAAAATATATCATTTTCTTTTTACAGTATCCCAACCAGGTGAGATAATTAAACTAAATTTGGTGTGCAGCTCTATCCTAAATAGTGCTACATTCTGTGACAAGATCAAGGCCCTCGATCGACCAGTGGCGGAGATGTGGGGTTTCGCCATCAATAAATTTAAAAATTCACTAGTACGACCCTGTTCAAAATCTAAATTGTTTATTTCTTCAAAAAAAGCGTTTAATTTTCTACAAAAAAATGTCTCTTTACATTTTCCGTACCTCCCACGGTTTGCGTAGCAATTTTTAATAGTTTGGTCAAATTCATGTTTTTTATTCAAAATAAACTCGAACTAGTTTTAGGGTAGAATATTCTAATTAAATAAGTTACATTCTTTATTACTTATTACTGGACATTGAAAATAAAGTTCTTTAATTTCTTCTTCCATTATTAGCATAAGTACGAAAAACGGCTAGCATTTCCTTATTTTGTAAAGAAACGTGAATATTCTACCTCAAAGCTAGTTCGAGTTTATTTTGAATAAAAAACATGGATTTGACCAAACTATTGAAAATTGCTACGCAACCGTGGGGTATATGGATAAATGTGAAGAGACATTTTTTGTAGAGAATTACACGCTTTTTTTAAGAAATAAACTATTTCGATTTTGAACAGGGTCGTACTAGTGAATTTTTAAATTTATTGATCGCGAAACCCCACATCTCCGCCACTGGTTGATCGAGGGCCTTGATATTGTCACAGAATGTAGTACCATTTAGGATAGAGCTGCACACCAAATTTAGTTTAATTATCTCACCTGGTTGGGATACTGTAAAAAGAAAATGATATTTTTTCGAAAATTTGGACGCCCTGTATCTTTAAAACGAAGAGTTTCAGGGGCCTATGTTCATATGAAATTTTCGCCTTGAAATAAGTTTTTTCTATGTACTATTAAAGTCCTGCTACAAAAAAGTGGACCACCCTGTATATTGAATGACAAGTAATGTAACGAAATAGTATATTATGGGACAAAGTGGTTGAAATAAAATTTCAACGTTGAGAGTGGTTTTTTTCAACGAGCGAAGCGAGTTGAAAAAAGTAACTCGAGACGTTAAAATTTTATCAGCCACGAGTTGCATATACTATTTTTTCCACGAATTTTCACTCATTTTAACAAATTAATGCACTTTAGAAAAAGTAAACATAAAGTGACATTTCTCTTGTCACCAATTGAATGTCCAACAGTTTGAAATCCCGGTAGTCCGAGCATTTCAATCTCTAGTGGTTGAAATTCAATTTCAACCACCGGAATCAATGTCAAAATGACTGATTTCAATGTCATGAGTAGAAAAAAGTATTTATAATTGATTTTGTACTTGCATAATTTGAAGTGACAAGTGACATTGACAGACGTACAATTTGTCACGGAATTAAAAAATGAATTTTCCTGTTTTCAGTTAAGAGTAAATGTTTTCTACCGGAGCTAGAGATATTTATAGCTATTAACATATCTAGGAATGTTATGAGTATCATAACTGCCGCAGATGTTTTGAAATCCGAGCTCGTAGAGCGAGGATTTTAAAACTTCTAAGGCAGTTATGATTCATAACATCCGTGATTTGTTCAATAGTTTATCGGTTGCTATATGGTTATGGTTGCCATGTAGGGTAATATTCTTTAACCCTACAGATAAGTTATGACCTAGTTACCTGCCTACTTTTGTATATGTAAACAAAGGCTTAATATCCTGAAACCGATAAATAATATTGATATTCATATTTATAAGAGGGTAAATGAGTTACTTAAATTCATTTTAAAGGAGAATTGATTGAAAATAAACTAAAGTATAATAAAAGTCAGACGTAATAGCTAAAGCATAATAAAATATTATAATAACATAACACCATTTACATGAATAAAAACCATTATAACAATATTTTAAAAAATAATTTAGCGTAAATTATAGCCAAGTTAATCTGTGTGCCTTTACCTTTACCTCATTTTTTTTATATATTAGTCAAAAATTTTGCCCTAATATCCAAGGTTTGATAATTAGTTCAATGCATTCAAAACTAGGACCCCCTCAACGCAACACAGTTTCTCCATCTTTTGTCCGGTGTATGTCAAGACACTGGGATTTAGGACGTTGAGATTTGAGACGTTGGGATTTAACTTTGAGCTAAAACTTTACCATTGATCATTGAAGAATGACTCGATGCATTGTCATGATATAGAATGTATCGCTATCCTAGCTGTTACGGTGGCCACGTGCTTTTAAACGTTCTAATATATTAGTAGAAAACGTGACTATTTAGTTTTTTAGAATGATTTTTTTGTGTGTAGAACTCTACTAATATTCAAGAAACAGATCATTGTTGTTTTAATTTTTGACTTAAAGCTTTTACTGGTCGCTCTCCACTCGTTACTGCAGTGCGTGTTAATAGTTTGTATTTAAATCCATTTCTAAGACGCTATTGTGATTACAAGGGCGTAGCCAGGATTCAGTTATAGGGGAGCATAAATTTGATTACCCAATCAACTACTACTAGTATTATAGTTTTTTTTTTAATTTTTTACAAATTACAAAAAAATTATAAGTTGAAACATCATCAGTTTCCGCAAATCTGCTGCAGATCGTAGCTTATTTTTTTTTAAATGTTGTAGAATTTGAATTGCAATAATGATTATAAATCAACTGCCTTTTGCTCTTTATAAATGTTTATGGGTGGGCAACTGCCCATCCCTGCCCCTCCCTGGCTACGCCCATGTGTGATTATATACATATTGCTTAATAACTTGGCTAGATGCTAAAACAGTTAGATATAAATTTTAATAAAAGAGAGATTTATATACAGTAGACGAAGATTTTGATTTATCTTATGCTATACTATACTTTCTTTTATATTCGTATTATGCTAATTTTTATACATTTCTTTTAATCATCTATTCGGTTATTCTTTCTTCTTCTTTTTCGCCTTCCTTGCTTCATGTGATACCAGTTGTAACAAAGAGCGTCCCAAGTTGTTTCTAGATTTCTATGGCTTTCTAACAGTACAGCAGCATGTTTTTTGTTTATTTCACAATATGGTAAGTTTCTATTTGATTTCATATGAAAATGTTTTGTAGTAGCGTCATCAGCTTATTCAATATTGCAATGATTTGTGTAATATAGTCAGTTACCTAAATAAAATAACGCAGTATTAGGGAAATACATATTTTTATTTTGACTGACATTAAGGTTATACTATTAAATCTAATACTTCCATTTTTTCAAACCAATACTATTTAATAAGACACATGACTGATATGATCGTAAACCATTATAGGCGCCGAGAAAATAGGTAAAAGTAATGATGAATTTTACGAAGAAGATGTTTGTTGTGCCATTAAACCGAAATGGGCAGATTTTGCGTCGTTAAAGTAAATTACTACCTTACGGCGAAGTAGGCTATTAACAGGTCTGTCATCTAAGGTTAGCTAGAAATATGGTGTACTTTTTACGTAGAATCACTGTTTATAGCTACTCTGATAATTTAAAAACAACAACGGTCAATTTAGTGCTTCGCTTCGATTAAATTTAGTTTCTGATTGTCAAGAATTTCGTTAATGGTCTACTTTTGAGTAAGTTTCTGAAATTTAGTTTCAATTTTGTTGAACGGAAACCTTAGTTGTACCAGTTAATCTGAAAGGCAATGATGCTACTAGTTTCGAAGTTGTCAAAGGTGGCGCATCTAAAACAGTAGATTGCAACAAGATCCAGGATCGAGAATAGATTGAGTAAAATTACACAAGTTTCAGGAACCTTTGTACTTACTGCGATATGCTGTAGTGTAGCACATATACGTACATTGCTATGCAGCTGTAATCACGTGGAATGTAGTGATTTCATTTTAGAGTTGTTAAAATGGTAGTTGTAAGGTATCATAATTCATTTCGATACAACTTAAACACTAAAAAAGTTATCTTCTAGCAATACAATTATTCAAATCAATATTGAAACGCAATAAAATCATTGATGAAAAACCTAGAGGAGCTTACCAAATTCACATACTATTATTCGTATGTAAGTAGTTACTTTTATAAATATATAATATTTTGTCAAGCTTAATAAATACAGATTCGTACCAATTATGAACTGAAAAGGAGATTTATGTAAATAAAGTTATAATTCTGTTAAAAGATATGAGTCACCTGATAACCTTCATTCGCATTAAGAAGAATTAAGTTGTTAACCGAATCACTTATTGAGTTTGAATAAAAAAGTACTCGTCTGAAACTATGTATTAAACTCTTCAGATTAAGCTTTTTGTATCTATAAAATATTCGACATCCTTTAGAGATATTATTTTATTTCATACTGTACTGTAGTGCATTACAATACTGAGTCCGGTAAAGGGTTGCTATAACAACTTACTGGACTCAGTACTGTAATGTTCTAGTTACGGAACTGACATTGTTAAATTACCACGGATGCAGTTATATCTAATGTGACCAAATTATTTTTATTTATTGACATTTAATTGGCTTAAACGTTACTTAAAAATAAAAAAATGCGAAACAATATGAAATAAAACGTTGTACGTTATACATTCGGTAAATTTTGCAAATAATTATTACCATTCTAAAAAATTACGGATGTGTCCATTGCAAATCATATTCAAAAAGACTGTGGATATTACCCATTAGAGAAAAAGTGTGCCCACGAGGTCGTAGGCCGTGTGGGCTGATTTTGTGGTGTGGGTAATACCTCATAACACTACGCGTGCAGTACAACATTTTATCAACACCTCTCAATAAACTCAGGAGGAGCATTACAACTAAAATGTTTGTTTGAAATCACAGTGCTTGTTTGTTTTAACCTTTTCGGTTGCCAGGTGTCATCAGAGGGAAGATGACATTAAACGTTATTGCGTAAACTAAAGCTTACTAGTTGAGTTATGGTAATCAAACAGCCACTTGTGTGTAATGTTAATACGAGTATTTCGATCTCTATAGTTATGGGGCGTTTATTGAGAGGTGTTGGATAGTATATATTTAAATCTATCTTCATTCAATTACTATTATGATTTGTTAGAATCATTTTACAACAACTTGAGAATTCTCCTTCTTATTGTTGAAAAAGGGACTAAACTATATTACTATTGTGTAAGTCGCTGAAAGAAGTTAATATGTTTGTATAACTAGTTTTTGTTGATGGGATTATGTCTCAAAAATAATACACCATTACGAGCTGCCTCCGCTTTAAGCAGTATTTATTCGTATTATTTTTTAAAACTGCTTGGCTTGGTTTCGTTCTTAACAGAGAAGTTACTTATTTAGTCTCTTCAGGGACAGCAGGGGTTTTGGGCCATTTAATCATGCAGCTTCATACTCACGGCTTCAGATGCATAGTTTAATACACCACTCTACCCTGTATACATTACAAGCATTAACATAAGGTACATAATTATGCTCATTAATTGTTACAATAATTTTTTTTCCATTTTCTACGTTACTTCTAGTACTAAAATTTGTTTCAAAAATGAATAAATTTATCTTCAACAGGTGATTAATTTTAAAGAGACATTACTAGTAAATAGTATACTTTTGTTTTGAATATTAACATTATTTTATTAAGAAAGTCTAAACTGTGCCGTACGTTAATAATTAACGGTTCTCTCTGAAGTAGACTGACTGCAGGATGGTTCAGTAGATACTTTCCGGACGGTACCTCGAAGAGTATAATGGTTAAGATTTTTTTTATTGTGTGTGATGGTGACCTTTTTACTACGTCATGAATTTCAGGTTCAAAAGCTGCTAGTTATCACGCTATAAAGAGGCCGAAAAATCTGCTTCGCAAAATTCCCTAAACGGGGAAGGAATTAAATAAACCAAATAAACTCGTATACTATTTTGACAAAAATGTACGTAAAGAATATAATTTTAAAAGCAAATAAGTTGTAGGCTGCTATAGAGATCAAGTGATCAAAATCGAAGGCTAGGGCAAGTAAAACTTGTAAACAACAAACAGTGTTTACTAGTAGTCAATTACATTTATATTAAGTGAATAGTTGAATATATTGTATAACGAGCATAATTTAATAAACTAGATGATTTCTTTTAATCAAGAGATGTAAGAAAGGTTACAATAACGATTATACATCTGAGATTGCCTGATAGAAACGGTGTGGAGGCTGTTTCGAAGCAACTCGCTTAAGCTGAAACGCTCAAATACGGTGGGTAGGAAAGAAACCCGTTACCGTCAACATGACTGTAAAAGGGACCGACAATGACAACCGACTTCTCAGCCGAGCTGGTCGTGGGTAAAACAAAAGACTCAAATCTTTAGCTGTAAGAAAATTATGGGCGCCAGGTAGGAGGTAATCTAGCACTTCGCTAATCCAAAGGTATACTATAGAAGGCGCTACTAAGAAACCCTGAAAATTAAGGGCAACTACAAGGGCAGGAATAAAATTCGCAAACGTAGATAACGAGTCAATATAATTTATCTCAACAAAAGTGCTCGGCGGTACATACATAAACAAATTTCAATAACGGCAAAATCAGATTAAAATATTACATTTCAAATCACAGTAGCATACATATTAATAAGGATCGTCATCGTAATTATATCAGGAATCAATTACTGTCTAGATGTTTAATACCAATAAATATTGCAGCAAGAGATACAAAGTGACATGTTCTATTTAGCAAATTGCATTTTCGGAGAACTACTAGACAAGGCATACAACCGCAGCTAAAATTATTACTATTTACATTTAGGGTAGCTGGTTGAATGTGACCCCAAATCCTCAAATGTCAGTTGTTAGTTGTCATTCATATTTATATTCAAGTGGTCCTAATGACGCAAGATCTTGTTTCAGATAGGGCGCTATATAACCCGGAAGTCTTGAATACTTCAAGACGTCAGGTAAAGCGGGTTCATTACTCAAATATCTTGCAAGTACGGGATTGTCTTAGCTCAACATGACGTGAATCCAAATTTAAATTAGGCTTATGCAATTTTGCTTCACAATTTCACAAAATGAATGGTAATATTCATTCGGATGGCATGTGAGACACATCCAAGTTATGTTTAGATTTTTACTACAGTAGCTAGGTTATGCTGATAAACTGTGCTACACAGGTGAGTTTCTAAGTTTACGCTATTAGCTCAAATAATTTAAGAGGGCAACCTAATGTTTGCCGAATAAGATATAATCTGGTATATTCCAAACACATTAAAAGTCCTAATACAAATTTGGGGACATGTACACAAGGCGGTTCTAATTTGTAGGTTAAACTTGAGGCATCTATGATGCGACGCAAGTTGAACAATTATACTGGATAAAACAGACCTTGGGCAGCTACATAGCAGCTCGTGGACTTTTAGGAAGCCCTGTCGAAGACGTCACGGAATCCATAGGTGGCCTACGCTAGGGCCGTCGATATGCAGGTAGCGTATGCGGCTTCGAATAGGTTTTGGCGGAGCGGATTGGTCTCAAGCTAACTGCAGGATCGGAGCTTTCTAGCACACGAGTTTCAAGCACGGAGGTCGCAATAAACCCAAGGATACCATGCGTTCACAAAGTGGTCGAATTTGGCCGTACGGGGAGAAAAAGGAGCTAAAATTAATTGCACATAATAGAACCAAGGCGTAAGGCACGAACGGGAAGTTTAGGCATACCTCTTCGATGTTCGGCTCCCAGCTTTGCCGAAATGTAGCCATATGCTTGCCGCAAGTGAATCCAGAACGATGTCTGATTTGAGAAATTACCATAAATTTACCTCAGCGGGACGTTATCCAAATATTCCAACCAAAACGGAATCAAAAGGAGGCTTTCTCAAGGAGTGATGCTAGCGAAAAACCCAGATCACTGGTACGTATCACAAACGTAGCGTAGGTCACTCAGCAACCGTTCCGCAGCAAGACATGAAGGAAAAATGGACGAAATGGCCTGATAAGACTCAAAAATTTTGAGAAACGGGGGCAGTATTGGGTATGCAACCAAACTATGTCCACCTATTGAAACTCAATTAAAACGTAGACCAAAATTTAGCTTTAACTAAAATAGGGCAAATAATTACAGAAGTATTTAAAAGTGACTTTTGGCTCATAACAAACCGTCGAGATGTCGACGGCCGGAAGCTCCTTAAGCTGATGTACAGGTAGAAGGCTGTCCACCGGCCAGAATAAATGCCATGCAGCAAAATGTTAACAAGTTTGCACCACAAACTCAAACTTAGATGAAAGGGAAATAAAACAATGAGAACATACTACAAGACAACCCCTAACAAAAAACATCTCCACGATCGTCCCCTCCAATGTCGAACTATAATCACAATTTTAGTTATGTTAATATTACAGCTGTTTAATTAATTATTTCATTAGTAGAAAAACTCTTGGTAGCTAATCATTTACATTAAATATAAAAACAATGAATATTTTAAAAATATATTTCGACTTTACGTCTTCAGTTTACATTTTAAAAATCTGTAAATTAAAATACGCAAATTAGGTGCTAAAATCACAATTTATGAAGGTAGACCAGTGAACGAAATTCAAAAACCTCAACCATGCAATACATACCTTTTTAGTTAAAAGTTCCAGTTTCCATTATACAGGGTCAAAAACAAATAAACTTTGCATCACATGTGACCAAATTTTAATAGCCCTATTTGGATTTTGTAGAAAAACACACATTTAATATGGCGCTACTTTAAAGAAAATGTGTGTGAAATAAAGCATTGTCAAAACTAAGAAGTTTTATGTAGGTTGCGTTGAGTCTTACTTTGCAACAGTGGTGCAATTTAAAAAAAATGGTCAAAAAATCTAAATTATCTTATACAGCTGAAATTTTGCATATGGGCTAAAAATTGCATTTAGAAAAACTTTTTCTAATAACTTTTTTCGATATTTTGAGAAATAACCCCACTTTTGAATTTTTTTTGAAAAAAAAATTAAATTTGACTGATAATGCGAATGACGTGACTACTATTTTTTTGATTAATTTTCATCTCGATCGAAGCACAAATTGATGCCAAAGTCAAATTTCGAAAAAAGCTATTAATAAAAAAAAATCCCATATGATGCGGACTTTACTGGTCACACTGGATATATTTTTTGGAAGAAACTTACTCAGTGTTAGGAAAAGAAGACGCATTACAACTTCTTGTTAGGAAATTGAATTTTTGAAATATGTTCTTGCAGCTAGGGTTTGTTTGTTACAATACGAGATTTTCCCGTTGTATAGTTGCTAAATTCCATTTATTTGGTATTTTATTTTTCCACCTTTTAATTCTCTCTGTTATAAAATTCGACACTCCTTGTTAAAAATTTGAAGTTGAAATCTGTTATGTTCTGCAACTTCTGTTTGCATTTTCTTTAACTTAATTTTGTGTATATTTCCCTATAGAAAAAGAATATTAAAAATGTTTACCTCACATTGTAAATCGAAAGAACTTACTTTGTTTCCAAATAGTTTGAATTAGAAGATATTTAATTTACAAACACTTGGTTAAGGATATATTACTCATAAATCGTTATGATGCAGTTTAATATATTTTTTCTGTGATATTAAAAATGTGACGATGTTTTCGGCGAAATAATGGATACGTGGAAATTTGGAATATCTTATTAATTATGATTAGCATCATTAATTATTGTATCTGAAAAGAAGGAGTTCCTATTATATTTTGAGTTCTTATCTAATAAAATACCTTATAACTTATTATTGTTATAAACCTCATTTTAATTTAAAGCGTCCATGCAAGTTTGGTTGAGGTGCTGCCATTTTCATGCACCTACAATTTGATATGTGTAGTTTATGACCAAATGAGAAAATTTACTTTCTAATCTAAAAATTAGCATTATTTTGAAATTAAGATTAATGAAAATATATATTTGAAATTTTATTAGAATAATTTATGATAAATTACATTAATGTTTTCTATCATTTCCATTATTAGGCGTTTTTGTAGGTTATTCTCTCTTTGTGGTATTTTTGGAGATTTAAAATCAAAATTATGAAAGTTTTCGACTGCGTGATCGGATAACGCAGTATTGGCTAGATTAGGTTTTTCAGTTTTAACTTTTATCGAATTTTTATGTTGTGAAATTCTCTTTTTTAGCAGTTGTTTAGTCTGTCCAATATATTTAGCATCATAATTGTGCAACTCAACTCTTATATTACATTAGATTCATTATTTATTTCTATATTGTCCTTAAGGTTGTTAAAGAATATTTTTCCGAAAGTGTTATAATCACAATGCAAGACACCCACCCCACTACTCCGAAACAAAAGTACCTATTTTGAAAACCCAAAACACACAACAATATGTGAAGCAAAACCAAAACACCCACAAAAAAATCAAATTCTACCCTGAAAATAGAGATCCCTACAAACATAAAAAAGAGGACGAGAGTATCTGGATCACGGCAATAGCTAATGAAAGTGCCTGCACGGCTAATGACTCACCCTGTGTGTAGTACAACTTTTGCGGAAAGGCAGCGAAAAGCATCGAAAATAAAAGTCGCACTGCTGATAAGCGGCATTTTAAAGCATTGTATTTGTCTTTCTGTTTTTCTCCCGCAATTCTAAGACACGGCGATTAATCAAATCAGTCTTTAGTGTTCGCTTGGCCAGAGCGCGATTTTATTTTCTCTTCAAACGCCGGCTTACACCTCGCACCAATGCTTTTTGATTAACGAATCCCATACATACAACTTCTGCATTTTATCCGTAGTGGCGGTATATCTGGGGTTATCATCAATTTCAGCCCCTTTCACATGTCGCGCATCGGTATTATTTCTCATTTGTTGGTTGCTCTCCCCAATTTTCGGGGAATATTACAAGGGCGAATTGTTTTTATACCACGCATCTATTACGGCTGCCTTTTAGTGATGCTTCTGCTTTTTGTATATGCTATTTTATTATACGATTCATCAGCTACACTGTAATTGGTTAGTTTGCATTTGATCGGTAATAATTTTTCCAGATGTATATATCGCCATGCTTAGCAGAATAATGTTATGGCTTGCCCCAAGCTTGGAAGTTATCAGCGTTTTGCTATAGAATGAACACAAATTAAGGCATTTCCAAGATTGTGTGCTATATTCATGAAAATACGTACTTTCTCGTAGTTATTAAAAGCTAAAATAGTTAAGATTGCAGGTTTTCCTTGAATAATTCTTCTAATACGTATGATTTAGTAATGTTAATTGATTTAACATTAGAAGTACTATATATCAATCTTACACAACGACTTATATTAATCGTAGGTAGATTGACGTGAATATATTTTGGGGTTGCCTAATGCTTCGAATCATTTCCACAGGGGAGCTATTTAGTTAATAGTTTTTTATTGCTTGGTAGAACGAAATGTGTGAAGTAAGAAATAAAAACAAATACGTGTACAGTAGAATAACATAGTACGTATAGTGATAGATATTTAATATGTTTATACCTTCTCGTTTAATTGTTTATTAATAGGTCCTTACATGTGTTTTTATAATTCTGATTTTTATAAAACTGGAAGACCCAAAGAAAATTAAACATCGAGTTTTATAAAAATCACGGAAGGCTTTAAAACCATCGAAGCAAAATTATCTTAATATTGTGTGTCAGTTATAGTGATTGTTTAATAGAATGAAATTTCAAAATGTTTCTGTTAGTATTTCGAGAGACGAGAAGACTGTTGGAATGGGCAGCAATTAAATATTATATATTGACTTAAATTTAACACCTTTTATTTTAAATTGTGTTCCTATTGTAAGTGCTAATTAAAAACTCACCTGTTTCACAGGTCCATTTGTATATATGCAGACAAACTTTAAAAAGTTTGTTTTGATAGCATTAATAAAAATACTATTTATTCCACTGAATGACATTAAAAAAATAACTTACAGAAGTGTTTTAATTCACTTCCAAAGTCTAGTTCCCAGCGTCATAATAAAAGCTTTAATTTAATTCCTAAACACTTGGTGTATTAAACAAAGTTTCAAAACTGGTTATTATATTACATAAGTAACCTAATTATTTCGAAACGACGCCTAAACGCGGGACTGCTTAAAAGCCAGGCACAAAAAGGTACAATTAGAGTTAAAAACCCAATCAAAGCCTGATATGATCTAAAAAGAGGGTCGCGGAGTCGTTGATGTCGCGAAGAGTGGGTGAAATGAGATCTGGCACAAACGGGATAACTACGTTTACATGAACCCCCAATATTAAAAAGTCGAATATAACCTTGCTCGTCGTGAATATTAATTCCCCGAATGCTCCAAAGTGCCGTAGATTAGGAGTGATTACATTAATGGTTGTTAATTTAGCCGTTCCATTTTTGCAACTGTGCTCCAAGCCGCCCCAAGCAAGATAAAAGCTAAATTTAATGGCTGTTCGTTCGTTTCTAGAAACCGATCTCCACACCAGTCGTAGGTTTTTCTTAAAAAATCCAAACTATTAATAAGACGTTTCCAGGGGTACCTCGTAAATAACGTGTACTCGGCGCCTCCACCATAACTTAACGATTCCGTCATAATGTAATCGTTTTTCAGCGCATTGTAAACGTAGTAAACAAGCATATCCAAGAGTTCTGCGCAACCAATTATTGTACCAGATACAGGATAAACAGTGACAAAGGCTTTGAGTGAGGGGGTTGAAGGGTGAGTCGGCGCGCACGACATGCGAATCAATAAAAACCGACACTTTTTTACTCCACACACGTCTATTCGTTCACGTATATTACACGTATAGTCCGGATATATTCGGAATTCTACCGGCACTGGGCGTGAATGTCTCCTATTAGAATTTCATTTACAGATTTTTGAGTCAATGAGCCCTAACGAGCGCTGTTTATTTAAAGGCGTTTAGCTCATGTGCAGTAAAATACAGTTGCTGTAAATGTCTTATTGCTTCTAATAATGTACTAGTCGTCATAAATTGTTTGGAAATAGTGTAAGCTGTAACTAAGTAGAATATTGCTACTGGTTGGACTAACTGGGCGAGCATTGTAGAAATGCACTTACACGCAACAGGGAGCACTGCTTTTAAATTAGTAAGCTTGAATGTGATATTCATATGTTGTGCATTAGATTCTAGATGATTTCATATGACGTAAATATTACTATCAAAGTGAGTGAGTGAGCAGTGAGCATTATCATATCGTCATTTATTACGATTTTAAAAGAGACATGAACTATTGAAAACTAGATATGCTGAATTAATAACACGAGGGCGGGAACGCAATGCATTCTAGTCGGCTTCTAGTATCCTGTTTTTGGATTATTTATTACAAAAAAATATGAGAACTTTGTGAAATAGAATTGAGGTCAATACTAAATACAACTATTATAACCCAATTTTGTAGACGATGTGGTAATTAAATAATCAAGAATTTCCGCGATAATGCTCGTTGAAATTTGGCACACAGAAGTGTTTAAATTCTATCATCTGAGATTGTTTCAATTTTCTACTATCATTTATTTTGAAGATACAGGGCTAACTTGATTATTTTTAAATGGCACATGTGGTCAAATTTAATATTTTTGAAAAGAGTATTCTTTTTCTGAATTCAGTAATATTCAGCTTCGTTTGACAAAACACGTTGCGTACCCAAAACACTTCAATGTTACAACTTGTATCATAAATAGCTATTATCTACGATCATGTAAATGTGCCTACTGTATACACTGATTTTAGTCCAAAAAGTTTGTTACGTGTAATTTTTCATTAAATGCAGTCAGGAAATGTTTTGAGTGACCACTGCAATTTCTAAGTGTATATTTGGTTGCATACTCATTTTTCATTTTTGAGATATTTTGGAAAAACCTTGAATTTTAGGGGATTATAATAAAATTTCAAAATAGTACGATTTTCGGCGGCCATTTTATAAGACTTATTTCGTGAGATTGTTCCTTCTGAGACTGTATATGTGATATGGAATTTTCACTTCATGCGGATATAATAATTCCAAAACTTTTGTGAATCCTGTTGATCAGCCGTCGGAAATTCGGTGTGAGATTGCTAGAATGAACCCAGTTATACTGGAATAAGAAATTATTTCTGTAAGATCACTTACTTGAGGCCACTCTCCAGCTTTGGTATGATTTTGTGTCGTCTGTTTTGCAGACCGATTGCGATATTGTGTCATTTTAGATCTTTTCGTTTTACTCGTACCCGTTTGTGGCTTAGGGCCATATTCTGCATGTGCTCCCCCTTCGGCTGTGATGTCGCTTGCTAAAACACCTGGAGGACCAGCTCCCACACCGTTCTGAGTCCCTCAACTCATGTGACTGCTTCCGAAACTTCGGCCACACGACTTTTCCCCAGTGCGATCATTTGAGAAAAGCCTGTCGCACATCAGGTTGCACATTCACTTGGACGGCATCTCCAAGTCCACCATCCTGTATAGCTACTCTGAGAAGCTGCCCTGTTACGCGTCACCAGGTATCTTCTGCGTGTACCGTTAGCTTATTTAGTCATCTGATTTATCAACACGGAGAATATCGTTAGTGCTGTTACTATGAAACTCAAAGCGTTTTGCTTACCGTTTATGCTGCGAAATTCATAGCCGATGCTGCAGAGAAATCGAGAAAGCCTGGATGCGCTGCAATATGTTCACATTGTACGTTTAGTTATGCGAAATAGTTTAGTTTTTCAATTTATATGTATTTATTATTTCCTAAATTGGCGTTTGGTCGCGTTCAACTCGTCAACGTTCCTCAACGTTTTAAAATTAATGCTTTCCATGCGAGGATCTCCGGGAGCCTAAACATTAAAACAACTTCTTTTTACCGCTGAAAATACACAGGTAAGTGTATAATATCCCAGCTGTATGGTACCATTCGCGAAGGTTTCGCGTTTGTAAAAATTAATTAATCGTTGAAGCGATTTGAACTCCCGTTTATCGATATCGCAGTACTTGATTTTGAAGTCGCTATATACTTAGTTCAGATACGTGTACTCGAGCGAGTTAAAATCGTAGAGTTTTGTTTTTCACTTCAAATTTATTAAAAATTACAACCTTGTACATTTTATACGTAAGACTAAATTAAATCTACAATTCCAATTCTAAAGAAGTATCATATCACAGATTTGTTTTGCCTTCTTTGAGTATGGTACAGAGTTTGTACGAGTACATACTGTAAATAAACAATTAGGTCATTTCAAGCTCTGGCATTTTTTTCTTTTATTATTTTTATGAAACAGCATAAGCGGTTTAGGGACTTACACGGACACCTGTAGGTTTTCTGGTTTGGACCGTCTCGAACCAGTGCCGCTTCCGGACAACTCCCCCCCCCCCCTGCTCAGGAACTAGCTGATAATTCCTGAACCGCCGTGTTGCAAATAATTTAATTTTTGTATATCTTTATTGTTCCGAGATTGTTGCAAGTTAATTTTTATTACACTAGTGTTATAAAAAAATTAGTGCACGCTAGTGCCAATAAGAAATCGATGATCTACACTAATTTTAGTGCAAAAAGTTAGCTTTTATTACAATAGTGTTATAAAAATTTTATTTCACGTAAATTTAAAATATAAAACGAAAGGCGTACTTTAGTAAAAGGTTAGAATCGTAGATAAACATTGTAATAGACACTTGTAAAAAGTGTCTTGATTGCACTACGGCTTTTAAAAAACTCGCTCGTACGTCGCTCGTGTTGTAAATCAGTTCGTGCAATAAAGTATTACTATTTACACTTATATCTTAAAAAACTATCTACTTTAATGTTTTAATATGGCTATTAAAACACTGAAAAAAGTGCGCTAATGGGGTCTACTAAAGCACTGTTTTTGCATTGTTCTTTTCCTATGAAAAACGTAGAAATAGCCCTCTTTATTTCAGACAATTGACATATTGTCCCATTTATGAAATGTCAAAATTTCAAAGTTTCAGATTATTTTTATGCAAAATAGATAAAAGCTTTCGTGATACACGTTGCAAAGATGTTTTGAAGCACTTGATGTCAAACTCGACCTTCGGCCTCATTTGACAAAACACGTCGCGTGCCTAAAACACTTCAATTTTGCAACTTGTATCATAAACAGTTATTATTTTTGGATGCATGATTTAATTCGACGTGATCTGTGGTACAGTGCCATAACACGCACTGTAAGCAAGGTCACGGTCGCGCTGAATAGAGATAGGGGATGTTACTCTCGCAAATACGAAAGATTACATTGTAATTAATAAATATTTACGAAATTAAATTATGGCTATAATGGTGCTCCCCGCATTTTTTGTGAGGCACACGCACGGGGGCGCGCCTCCTAGTTTCGCACCCCTGTACTATACTAAATTTCACATAAGTATGCAGTACTTGGAACTAAATAGTAATCATAACTTAGGCAGTGATTGGTCGAAACAAAGTCATCATAACAACCATCCGAAAATCAAATATGTCAATTTGACGTTAGGTATAAATCCTAAAGATATAAAAGGTGGGCAAATGAGGATGTTCTACCTTTATTTTAATTATATAGGAAAAAATTATTATAAAATACAAACAATCAAACAAACTTACATTTCCTAGTGTAAAACTGAGTTTGAGTTTGGAGCGCCACCTACTGCATTCTTATTTGAAATTTAATATAGACACCAATAATACCATTATAAAATAGAATTACTCTTACGATACCAATTTTTAGAAGGGGGTAGACTCGAAGGATTATCCATGAATATGTTTACAAAATTTTTTGTAGAAGTGGCAAATTGACGAATGACACGGCGCTAAAAGTATAGTATTTGCCATTTTCATTCTTCAGCAAGTTGAGGAAAAAGATACATTTCCTGTACTTACAAGAAGTATCAAATTAGCTGTCAGCTGCCATGAATCTGCTGTAAATTGAAAGTATCCTGTATAAGACAGTATAAGAATACTGGTACACCATATATTAACCGAAGGAAGCTCTATATTCACTAACATCGGAAAAGAAGATAGCCTTATTGTTTAGTATTTTATAGATCAAGTGTGATGGGCAGACAAGGTTACCATACTTACAGAGGAGAATGATGATCTGGAAATATTATTGTCTTTATTTAAAATAACAGTTTTAACGAATACAGCCATTTGAATAACATATAAACTAACTGGGATGATAGCATACTCATATAAGCACCTTTTTTTTAATAATAGTATCAAGCAGTTCAGATGTATCAAGAGATCAGGAGCCAAAATACTTATTGCGATAACGATCTAGATACATTCGTGATCGTGTATGATGATACGTATCACTGGGTCATTCATGAGCAAGAAGTGAATTTATAAAACATACGTAAATGTGACATTAACTTATTTTGCTGAAACTAGAGTGGAAACAATAACACAACAACCACAAAAACAATGCGGTCTACTAAACTACAAACACTAATCGATACAACAGGTGATTCTCAGCGGTGGAGTTCGAGATGTAGTTTGGTGAAAGAAATTAAAAAGATCTGAAAGCATTGATAAAAATAGTAATAAAAACGATTGTCTATGCTATGCGATCGTCCGATCACTACTTTGAGTAGAGTCGTGGATCTCAAGTGTTAAGAAAGTGAAAACTACAATTGAGATTAACAGACACTACTCTACCAAATAAAGAAGATAGATAAACACTGGCGTATCACTATTTATTGTGAAAATGCAAGCTGTTATGAATATATAGGTACGTATAAGTATATAACTATATCTAGGTGAGCCGGGCCCCTCTCAAAAACTGTAGCCTCCCTACTGGGCCCCTCAATTACCACGTATTTTTCCGATTATATATGTTAATTTATTAATGCAGGCAATGTTAGGGTAATGTGCCAATGAATTACTTTAAATGAGTACCCGAGTTTTTCACTATATGTGATAACAACATTTAAAGGAAAATTGTGTTGTGATGAGTGCGTAAAAGGTATTTTAATTAAAAAAGAAATGGACTTAATTTACAATTAATAGATGGAATTGCAGTTATGATATGCTTCTTAAAAACACTTCTGGAACTTCTCCCGTATGATAGCAAAAACTTTCAGCCCTGTACAGCCGCTAGCAATTTGATTATCTAAACTTTCATATTAAGTGGAACTATATCACAAACATGCAAACGTGAAAATATGCAGAGTTGCATCTTTTTGTTGAACGGAACATTTCAAAGATGGCTATTCATCAATTAATAAAGTTCAGGGCATTTCATTCCACATGTAGGAATGTGGCCCGAGGCACGGCCAGTTAGGATCGTCGAAATATCTCTTTCCGAAACCCAGTCAATCTGGCACATCGTTAACGGCGCACTGGGTAATGTGGTTAGCATCACGCCTTCCACATCTGCCTTACTTTCCGTACTTCCACAACTTGTTACGGTATAAACCTCTGTTTTTACGACACCTCGGGGTACGAGAGTGCTACAAAACTTATCACGTCTGGGAAACGTCACCACTTGCCCTAGAATTCTCGGGAACAGACTAATAGTAGCCCCGGCTGAATACGCTCAGGAAGATGGGCGTGGTTCTACGAACGGGAAGCTGTAGGTACAAGCGCGACGACATATACAGGGTGTTGCAAAATAATTGGGCGCCACCGGTTTCGGAATTAAGTCCACGCCTGACAGAAACCCGAAAGCCAAACGGGGTGGGGTATGTGTGTAGTCTTGGGACTCCCTGGAGGCGGCAGCTGGAGCGTTTGAACCTACCTTGACGCTCACAAAATACGTCGAGGATACGCTTTACACCAATATGACACCAGTCGCCAATCGGGCGACGACACTACAAATTGCTTAAACTAAAACACAGCATTTAACACAAAGAAAAGACAGCGGGAGCGTTTATCAAATAGGTATATTGTCCTTCAGACACATACGGTACAACAATGTTACAGCCCAAATTACAAACAAAGGGGGGTGCGTCTTAGCTGTTACATAAAATGCTGAGCGCCTGCAAGTGGCACTGTATAATGAAAGTCTGCGCACACTGCGTATCGGCAGGGTGTGTTGACATAAACGTTAAAGATTACACAAAATAATGCTGAGCGCTTGCAAATGGCACTGAATATGCACACTTTTCGATTAGCGTGGAATTCTTATAACTAGTACAATACCTTAGCTTAGCTTCACCTGTGGCAGTCAAAGGGGCCCCAGCTGGGAGCCAGACGAGTTTCTCAAGACTACGAAACAGGGGGGGGACAAAGGAGCTCAAAGCGTAGGCGTTGGAGATGATGTTGCTGTCCCGCAGTATCCTCATTAGATGCTACGATGCGACCAGAATAATCGACAAGGCACGCCGGTTCGTATGTAGAACTGACCAGGGATAAACCGCACTTCAATTGATCCTACACAACAGGGGTTATATCGGCACACGGCTCATTTACTAAGACGGAGAAGCGCCTGGCATTTCGACGGGACAAGCACTCAAACAATCCTCACACACACACTGCTGTGACCGACTCGCTCCAAGTCCTGGACCACACAACTGAAAAACACGCCAGGTTCGTGACCGAATGCCGCTGAGGCGACGGTACAGCTAAGAAGAGACGGGAAGAGGCTGCTTCGTTTGAGCCAAAACACCAACCGATCGATAATCAACTGTGCACCAGCCAGACGAAAACGAGATAAAACATTCATCCTCTCTCTCGCACCCATGGCCGTTGTTTGTTAAATTAATTCCAGAAAACACGCTTAACAGCAAGTTCACGACAGCCACCGGCGATAAATGAACACGTGTGCGACCAGGGTTTATACCGAAGCGATAACACAGCTGTATGCGTTAAAAAGCCAATGCCTGTATAAAATTCGGTATGCTTAACTTAACAAGCGGAATAATATGAAAAACCCATATACAAGCGGGGTCATAATTTAGAAAAATACTCTTAATTACCTGTAGGTTCGTACACTTTAAGAATGTTCTGACAAACTGTGATTTCGGTACCTAATTTTTAAAGCGACTGGTTGGGCCGCCCACCCCGTACCGTGGCACCGCAGTCTGAGCTCCCTAACCGCTCTGCCACGCTGGTGATATTGCAAAAATCTACCTATCGTGTTGTAGCAATAGTAGGTACTTGTATATCACAATTACTCTGCATTCTGCATTAATAAATATTGATCTATGATTTACTTCTTGTATGTAGTCATATACATAATTATATAAAATAATATTCATTGAAGAATCCCGATATAACTAGTAACGTTAATATTACCTTGGTTTGTATTCTAACGGGATTTCATTGTTAAATAATACAAATAAAACATTCATATTGAATTTGTTCACGGTTTTCATGTAACATTTCTTTTTAAACTTGTTTCAGTGTTTAGTATAACAGCGATACGCGACAGTAAATTGTTAGAATAATTTAATATTGCATTAATAACTGATTCCAAAATATTTTAAAACGAAATAACTAATTTAGTCATTCATATGCCTACACATGACTAGCTTAATTAAATGACAATGTACGAGAGCAATTACTGTTTCTGAAATATTTATTTATAAGACATTTAAAAAACTGGGATGGAAGCCAAACTACTGACGAAGGATAGAATGTCTTGGAAAAAAATTGTCAACTCGACAACTTCGACACGTGAAAAGGTACGAGATTAAGTAAGTTAAAAAATTAGTTTTGTTCTCATTCATCTAACACGACCAATTATTTTGGAATTTATGTTGGAATCAAATAACATGCAACTTGAGCAAATATTTTAGTAAATCGTAATAAACAAGTATTCACTTGGTAAACGCTGTGCATTTTGTAAATTTGGGAAAAACTTGAAAAATTATGATCTTTTTTCCAATGTTGATTTTCTTTATTCCAGATGCGATGTCGTCGTCGTACGAAAACATTTGAAATTTCAGTTTTATATATTTACAAAACATACGAGTCAATAAATTTAAATCTAAAAATAATTCTTATTTAAATTTAGTACATTCTACTGAGTGGGCCATAAATCACGTTACCATTGAAAAATTGAATAACTTATTTATTTTCCATTGCTGTGTTTTTTGATTGTCAGAAATAAGTAAGTGATAGTCGGTAAAGTTATAATAGAGAAATTCACAACCGAATAATGAACTAAAATTACAGAACTTCATTTTTAAAGTTAGCAATTTTTAGCGAACCTATAAATTCGCGAAGGTCGGCATTCAATTGACCACGTTCAACCGACTTGATTGCACCCGACTCTTTTCGATGGTCTTATTTGAAAGAACAGGTGTATAACAACAAGCCCCAGACAATCCAGCACCTCAAGGACCATTATATGAGAACTCTAACCAGAAATATTGAAATTTATAATGGAAGATACTCTGAAAAGAGCTCATCTGTGCAAGGACGAAAACGGACATCATCTTTCATAAATATTCGTAAAAATTAATAAGTTATTTCATTTTGCAATAGTAACGTGACTTATCAGCCACTCAGTATAAGAAATATTCATTCGACATAAACGGTCATTTTTGTGGTCGCCACAAAATAGAAAATATATGTAAAGGGGTTTACACGGAACACTTCTCTCCCGAATGACATCAATTTAAAAATAAGAAAAAGTTATAGTCGGTGGAATTCGAACTCCCAGCTCCCAGACGGAATGAGATTACTAATTTTGCTAGTTCGCCGCTGTTACCACTAGCACACTGAGGCACAGCAGTTGGATCGCTTTTGGCTCTATACAGTGCTAATATACAGAATGCGAACATAGGCAGTCAAATGTGCTAGAATACAGTTTAAGGGCTTTGTATGCGTTAGACTGAAATAGACCTATATATGCGATTAACCCGGGATTAGTCGCTAGGTTTCCTTTCGCGTCGTTGGTCGCGCGTGAGCGTTTCGCTCACAGCTGACATTTTGAATGTATACGTGTGTTTTTTTTTCATAATTGGCAATTATTACTTTATAATCATAATGTGCCAATATCTGTTAATGTCATACCTTAAAATTAAAATAAAAAATTATTCATTGAATATACAAAACTTTATTTTTTTACACCATGTGTAAATACAACTCAAATCGTTAAATTCAAATCCAAAAAAGATATAATATAAACTCTGCTTCGATCTCTAGTTTGTATCCGACTCATCCGAAACTTGTAAACAATTAGGGCAGGTATATGTGTTATGTTCTGTGCAAATGGCTCCTTGGCAAGATCGCAAAATGAAAAATGTTTAGAACAAATACAAAAATATAAAGGTAAACGTGGTTAGTCGCGTAATGAGCGATTTGCTCACACTAGCGCACGCACCTACCAAACTACTTGTCACAATTGCACTGTGCCTTGTTTTTTCATGAAATAATACCACTATTCGGTGCTTGACGAAGAGAGTGGGGATTAAAAAAATTGGCGGGGCCGTACCTGTCATTGCACTAAAATGTCGAATTAATTTGTAAAAATGTGAGGGAATCGCTCATGTAGCGACCAATGCCGGGTTAACATCTAGCATCCGCAGAATGAAGGTGTTTTGTTTTCAGAAAACACTGAATCCTAGGGTACTAAATTTTAAATCGCTTATGTTTATTTTTGTCTAACGCATACATAGCCCATAAACTGTATTCTAACTCATTTGACTACCTATGTTCGCATTCTGTATATTAGCACTGTATAAAGGACGCGTTAATCACTGCATATTTCTGTCCATTTTACGATATTCACTCTGTATCTGCTGGGTCCCATTTTATTAAGGGTAGAAATGTAAGCTATGCGCAAATTATTAGTTTTATCTATTGCTGTGTTAAAGCAATAGTAGGCAACATTTTTTTAGGTGCTCACCTTGTATATATTTGACCGAAAGTATATTCGGTTGTGGGCCTAGTAGATATACAGTCTCGGAAAGTGATTTTTTCGCGATTACAATACTTCCTTCGTCTTTTAGACGGGGGAAGTAAAAAAGCCTTCGCTAAATATTTACCAAAGAAATAAATTACGCTCTAAAGTTAATTACATACTTATTCTAAAGAAAATGTGCGATGGAAATTGAAGAGCTGAAAAAGGTTTCCATTTGGTTTATTTTCTCAAATGAGGTCCCGAGTGGTGTAGCTTGAACAAGCGTCCACATTCGATCAGCAGAGTTAAGCAACGCTGTCTCTGGTCAGAACTTGGATGGGAGTTCCACGACTGCATCTTTCGGCGCCTCGTGGTACGGCTATCACGGAAAAGAGTTGGTCCCGGCGGTCATAACAACATCATGACAGTCGTTAGTGGGGTTGGAAGTCCTCATAACTGCACAGCGACGCCTATAATTGGCCTAAAGCAGGGTTTTCCTCCACATTCGCCAGTCGCTGACGACTGCGACCGAGTAGCCACGACTAATTCGTCAGGATGTCTGCCTGTTTTCCTCCCGCAGCGGGTTACTGCTCTTCGCTCGCGACTAGCTACAGTTTATAAAATAAATATTAATAGAAAAACAATAATTTTAATGTTGCTAGTTTTATAGTTATATTTTTCTGACTTCACCAGGTTAAAATGTATTATTTAAAAACAATACCTCACAAACGCGATGCAAAAATATTCAAATTCGTCGACGAATAAGTCGCTTGTCTGCTCAAAAACATGTCAAGCGACTGGCGACTAGCGACCGGCGAACGGATTTTGGTAGCAGCGAATTAGTAGCAGCTAGGAAACCAGACCCGCTTAAATCCATTGTAGATGTCTCAACGAATTGGTTGCGGCTACTCGGTCGTGGTCGTCAGCGACTGGCGAATGTGGAGGAAAACGCTGCTTAACGGCTGTTGGCTGAGTGCGAATTAAATAAATTAAATAAATAAATAAGTAAATACGATTGACTATGTAAATCGTTTGCTATTATAGTAATATCCACTTTTCGAATAAATGTTAATTTATTCCAGAGATACTTGCTCTCGTTTGCTCAGCTGAAATGAAAACATATCAAAAGTTCTTATCATCTTAGTCTTACACATAATTTAGCAAAATCGACGCTATCGCAAAACTAAATGCGCAAAAAGTTTCGAGTTGGATAATCAATTTAAGCGAAATGAGAGTACTGCAATGAATTTGTGATGGACGTAAGGCCGTGAAGCTTATAGGAAAACTTGGGAAAAATAGTAAATAATGATTCCGCTTACAAAAAACTTCCTAGAAAGCAACTTTTCTTGGTTAACAGTGAACAGCTTATATTGATTTCTGAAATGCTATTCCAGTAGTAATGTACGACTTTGTAAAAGGCTGATGTAATATCGCGTTTAAAAGAAACGTTTATTTAAAAGGAACAATGTAGAATACTACCATTTTTCACCAAAACGACTTTAAAGTGCACTGTAATTATGAATGTTTTTAGCAGTTGAATTCTTTTTGCCGAAAGGAATCGAGATCGATTGTTAATTTATGGTCCTCGCCACGAAAGGTAATAGGAGCTAAAGATAATGAATGAATGAATGAATTTGGGATTTTTAAAGCAACTAAATATGTAACTCTCTGCAATGAAATGTTGCATTAGATCATTATACAAAAATTCAAATATTGATATGGAAATTGTCCGGTTACTAAACTTAATAATAATTGAAAATACATTAATTGTCAATTAGTAGTAGTAGTAAAATTGAACTGTAACTTATTTTACTGAATAGTTGTAGTACATGTTTTCATAATATTACCATCAACATTTAATATTTAATAACTAATGTATTATAAACTTACTTAAGTCAGTACCTGACCAATTCTGGTATTGGTGGAGCAACACTTACTAAGAAACTTTTGGACGGCCTTGGGTTTTATTGCGATTAAATCATTTAATGTATTTATATAATTCATATAATAATACGTAAATTGTGAAGTATGCAACAAACGCATACGTTGAGTAATAGAAATAGATAAGAGAACAGATAACCTGTTAACTGTTACACTCTCTTAATTAATTTACGAAGTCTTGTTACAATTTGACAAATTAAGGGTGATTTCGTAAGTCTCTAAATATGTATTGCAAACATTCCTAGTTTTTAAGTTAATAGATGTGCCTTAGTATCCATATAACTTCGTCATAATTTTTAAAACACTAGTAGCGCATTAATACCAAGTTTGGAATTACGTAGCTAACTAGATTTGTATCTCCTTGTTTCGCTTAAAACGCTTCCGTTTATCCTATGATTTCAGGAAAGATTCGCACGATCAACTGACATTTTACCGTTTCTGTTATAATTTCTTTCTGTTCTATTTTCGGACGTGGATTTATTAGCCGACAAAATGAGCAATTAGCGAAAAAGCTACACAACTAATAAGGCAAACTTCCTTATGATATCAAATTACTCCTTGTAGTTAGCCGTATAACCTCTTTGTTTGTATATTGCCGGTTCTATCCGAAAACTGGAGAGAAGATGCATTTGATTTAGACGGTTCAATTTAAAAAACAAAATTTTAATAATACGTGTTTTATGCTTAGTAAATTTAGTAGTATTTAAATATAATACGTTTACAGGGTTTTCAAGTGTTCTCCAAAATAATAGAGTGTGGCTAGTCATTTTGTTCTTTTAATTAAATAAAGATAAAAACCTTCTCGTTGTGCGCTTATCGGAAATGGGAAAAACAATTTAAAATTACTAAAGTGTTAAAAAACTTCGATATCGCCGCCTTACTTCAAAATAGGTACCTCACTTCGAAGCGCTTATGAGCTTTTTCTCAACCTTTCTTCCATTTAAAAAGGAAAATTTTTGTTCGAAATTAAAAGAACAAAGTTCTTTATTGAGTTTGATTGAAGTTTAATTTGAAGCTTAAAGTATCATCGTAAAATACGTTTCTCCGTTTTCCTTGCCGAAAAAGGTGGAATATTTAATATTGGCCGCATTAAGATCTTTTTCGTATTTTTGTGCATCAATAAAAAGTATTCCGAGCGCACTTGAAACTGTAAACAGACATAATCTTACTTTTCTGGGTCACTGGAAGTAAATGAATTCAAATTTTATGTAAATGTACGCTTACTTACAAGTTTTCAGAGTTGGAAGTTTGTCGCAAATTTAATTAAATCGTCTGAATGTCGTTAAGAATGGGTAATTTGATTGTTTTAGTGCTGAAACTCCACTTTATGCCGCTTATGACTTAAATGCTTCGCTATACTCTCGCACTGTTTGCCGTTTGCTTGTTAAATTTGAAGAATGGCAAATACATCCTTAATTATAACTGCGAGATTTTTTATTTTGGGTGCCGACTGCAAGACGTAGACGTATTATAGGCTAATTGGACAGCTCCGATAATCTTTGTTGTTCGTACTCCACGTCTGCGTTTTCAAGGATTTCGTTATTTTCGTTTTCAATTTAATTACTGGCTGGATGGCAGTTCGGTAAAAAAAATACTTCGAAATTATGAGACATGAAAACCTTTCATTAAAGAGAATCAATGCACAATGGCGAAGATTTATTGACGTGACGGATGACGAAGAAAAAGCAACACTTTTAATAAATCGGTGTTACAGAATTATAGCATTTGAAACCTTCGCCTTTTTAAAATTAAATTGATAATGTTAATTTCAACTTCGACCGCATCTAGTTATGACTCATTAATTTTTTTTTTGGTACTTACAAGAAACGCATAACAAAAAATAATTAGATGTCTATTTGCAAAGACTACGCGGTTTAAGCGGAAATTAACTTCTTTGGTAAAGTCATGTGGATCTGCGAGGAGTTACTTGTAGTTTAATAAGACATAGCGGATGTAGACAACAATAACACATTATTTATTTGAGAACACAAAATATTACTGACACATTAGTACACAAATGTAACAAATATGTAAAACAGGAATATAGATAATTATATACACGAACGCAGGAATCTGGCTCAAAAAAATAGGCTTTAGAAACTGACTAAAAGCCCTCATCTTTCTTAAAGTAAGTCAAGTCATAGTACGAGACGCAATGTAGATCTGGAAACTGACCAGATCCTCCAGAAAACCCATAGTGACCAGACTGGAGCCGTAATGCGTAATGTGTGTTTACTTGGCGTTTAAAACGCTTGGGAACTGATCAGAGCCTCGACTTGCTTAAAGTAAACAAGTCGGAGTATGCCGACGCAGGTTGAGACGTTAGGCTATCTGGTCCTAAATAGGTCTTTCTTACGCAAAAAGAGGGGGTTTTGCGACCCTTAGCTACCTCGTACCATTCTGGGTGTACAATGGCCCATTGTCCGTCGAGTAAACTGACCAGGCCCGGAAATTGGTTTGGTTGCGTGACTAGCTCTTGCGTTGGGACAAAAGGGTTGAACGTACTTTTGTTGTGACGAGGAAATCTTTAATTTCAATAAGTGTCACTCCTGAGATTCGAACTCGCAACTCACATTTCTGTAAACTCTCATAAAACCATAATATCGCCGAGATCACTTCTTAAATGCGTGTCCCGAAAGAGACTAGATCGTAGACTATATAAAATATAGGTGTGTGATTGTGCAATTACTATATAGGAACCAAAACGAGCAACAGTGGTCAACGCCATCAATGGTTATAGACATACATAATACAAATATATCATCAACATGATCGTCCTAGACGTAGATCCTGCCATCCTTATGAAATCATGGACGTCTGTGTAGACATTTCCATGGTCGATGCAAATAGCAAGATCGGTAGTCGTGTATGTCTCATTTTTGTTATATTTAGATATTGCTCGCGTGTTTCATATTTCTTGTATACTCTTTTCCATTTCTATTTTGCGCACTATTTTCTTAATTCACTTCCTGATTTCCCTTAGTGTTTATCTTCTTCTTGATAGATATTGTCCAGGTATATTATCTGATCTTCCTATAAGTATTTTCTCGTTAGTACTATTGTCCAGGGCTTGTGCTCGTGCCATCATTTGATTTACGTAGAGTGTGACTTCTTCCGATTGTGTGTTCCATAATTCTTTATATCGTATAGTGTAGGCCAATTTATTCACATCTTGCTCGTTGAAAACTTATTAATAGGATTGACTACATTTTTCGCACAAATATTTAAGAGCTGTAGTTCAATTTTGGCACAGAAGCACACTGACTACCATACATTCGATATCGTGTTTGGCATATGTTTTTAACAGTAATTTTCTCGATCTGCTACATTTGCAATAACTTTATATTCTAGCATAATATTTACTTGAACACTTTCATTAATGCTAAGTACGTTTGTCTTCTTTATATTTATTTCTACACCCATTATCTTTGATGTTCTATCTTTATACATCGTATTTTGTCCTGTACTTTATGAGATTCTTTTCTTGGTTTATACAGTGAAAGCCAAAATGAGTTGTTCATTTTTAATTAGCAATAACACAATAATTACTTTAAATACATAAATAACTATAATGGAATCTTAAACAGTAAGTATGGGAGTTTTACTTCTTGATTATTGTATCCGATAAATGTCCTCCTCTCTTCTCCACACATCCACACTTCTAAGCGTCGGAAAAAAATTAATCACAACTCGTTGAAGCATGTCCTGCGGAATAGCTTCAATTACTTGCCGGATATTTCTTTTGAGCTCCTCTATACTTCTGGGTTTAGTCTTCAAGACTTTGCCCTTTAAATATCCCCAGGGAAAAAGTCTAGGGCAAATATCAGGAGATCTCGAAGGCCAATCCAGGTCACCGTTTCGAGAAATTAGTCGATTGGGGAATATCTGACGCAGGACTTCTATACTTATCCCTGCAGTATCACAGGTCGCCCCGTCTTGTTGACAACTGTGAAAATATCTCCAAAGCCTCCTCTTTCAATTATCATCAATAGATTAGCGATAGGTTAAATATATATTTAGTTGTTGCTAATTAAAAATGAACAAATCATTTTGGCTTTCACTGTATATATCCTGTCCCTGAGCAAGAAATTGCAAAGTGATTAGCAACAATCGCTGAAGAAAGGGATACTGCAAACGAGTGGACTTATACATAGGGTCAGTGAAGAAAGTGCATACTGACGGAAGACAAGCGACTGATTGATTTGACGACGAGAGGCAGAAGCTACAGTACGTATACAAGGCAAAAATAGTATGGTCGAGACGCCCACACAATAAACAAAAGAATGTGATGTATCAGCAATGTATAGCGATATGGCAAAACTAATTTTTTCATGTGTCTAGAATAGATAATAACAGTTTGGTGACAATGTAATCAAATATGATTATTATATTTACGGTTTCTGATTTTTAAAAGAATGATTATGCTCTCTGCCCTAATAATAATCATACTGTCAGGTTCGTTTAATACTTGAAATGTTACTTATAGCTCACAGGTATTTATTACGTGGACTTGGATTTATATCAAAAACTCTGTGCATGTATGTAGCCGCAAAATATAGTATCTTCCTGCAAAGTTATTTTATATCCACATAAAGCGGCAATCTGCTAGGACTACTGTGATTTAAGCGGAAAGGGATATTATTTATGTTATTCTATTTCCAATGCTTAAGGAAGCTGCGATATTTACGACATGATTCTGTTGCGAACACATTACTAAAATAAATATTAAAGATTCACGATCCTCCTGCCTCTCATCGCTTATTTGCATTTATTTCTGTAGCGAATGAATAAGGCGTAATTTGGACAATTATCGATATAGGCAGTTTATTGCTCAGATAATTTTATTGCCCTGCGCAAACAATAAAGCCCTTACACAAATGGATGGTACCCAGTAACGAAGCTTTTATGAACTTAAAAGCTCAGTTATTGAGGCGGAATCTTGTCTTGGAATGCACAGTCGTGGCTCATCTCCAATTTTGCCCCATTAACATAGCGCGGGCGCTAGTTCCACGCCAAGTGCGCTTTTGTGAAATCACTCCATTGAGTGAAGTTTCGTATTTGACTTATAATAAAGTAATACTAGCAAAACCATTACAATTGGTGTAAATAACAATACTGATCGAAGAAACACTATATTTATATGTTGTGCTCACTAAAATCTTCATTTTGTTTCATTGGGCAAATTATTTGTACCAAGCTGTTTATATGAACTCTAAAATACTGTTGTTATTGTTATTATTTTTTGTCATTTCACGTCTTAGAAGTTATACCGATTTTTCTGTTGGTGGGAAACATTTCAGTTTATTCTGTAGTGAATTTTTTCCTGGCAAAATCTCCTTATGCACTTTTTTATGGTTCTACAGCCTTTATGGGTTATTTAAACTATTAAGTGTTGAAACTAATGTGCTTTTGTGTTGGCCCCTGTTTTTATTAATTTATTACCCTTCCAAATGCAAGACCAATTGGACATCGCCTTCTTTTAAAAGAGAATGGGAACGCTCGTCTTAGACGCAGTTCAGAAAAACCGAGAAAATGCATTTGCTCCTTGTTTTGTAGTGTCTGATAGCGGCTTAATGGAGGCAGGTATAAACAAGTACGTAGTCTAAACGTATCATAAATCGTAGAAATTAACTTTCTATTAATTTATAACAAGAAATTACAGCAAATATTTATTTGAAAAAATGATCTATTTAGTTATTTTGATCAAGTCATTATGTTGATACTACTTTTGAATAAAGCTAGAAATTTTACGTTTAACCACCAAAATGTTGTGATACGTCATGGATTCAGTGTAATTGTCCTGTATTTCAAGTATAAAAGTATTACAGAAATAACCGTGATCTTTCTTGGAAGAATATATACAGAGTGGCTAGGAAAACTCCGTACACTTTTACAACTATTAACACCAGCTGTCGCTGTTTTTTACGATGTTTAGGTATTTAAATTAAAATTAGCTACGCTGCTTTCTACTGTCAATTTCAAAATTAAATTCTGCTGTCAAACTGACAGCGCAGCAGAGATGAATACAAATCTTCAACAACGTATTGCTATTGTGAAATGGTTTTATCAAGCGCAAATAGATCATTCTACCAGAATGGCGGTACAAATAGTGCAACATCGTTGGCGTCAAACTTATGCGAATCAACCAGCTTGTATTAGGATAATTACAATTGTTGCTACATATGTACTAATTTCAGTAATCCACTTGGATTTTGCATTACTTGTCAGTATGTTAATTTCAAGAAGACTGTACTAAGGAGAAATAACTGCCGTGTCGAAGCGGACCGCTAAAAGTTGACTAATATGGCGGTCGTCGTGTACTCGTATCCATTCACAAAACTCGTGAACTGTCAATGTCAAATATTTGCTGAGTGTACCTGGAAATTCGGATCTTGTTTTAACAATTAATAACACACTTGAAATACACTCCATTTCATTAACAACCGTAAACTGACTTTTAACCGCGATTACAGGTTAATTTAGCTCGCTTCCAACTCTCGAACGGCAGCGAAAACGAACGAAAATGACCGAAGATAGTACATGCTGTCGACAGCGCCGCGACGGCTATCCCCGGCATTGGGGCCGTTTTTATGCACAGCCATCATAGCAACTTACGTCTTCTTGGTTAATTTACTTTTCTTTACAAAAGCGCCATCTCTTGACCGCCACAAGAAAAGTGGCCGGGGTTTTCCTAGCCGCTCTGTATATTCCGGTTCTCAGCCTCCTATCTATTGCTATCCTCCCAATCTCCTGGTCGTAAGTCGCGTTCTAGACTAGAACGGACAAAATCCATGCCTATACCATCTCAAGGTGAGTTTACAGTACAGGGTCGACCTCTCAAACTTGCAACACAAGAGCGATAACTTCCATAAGATCTGCATTGTCCTATACTTTCTCTACTGCAAACTCACCTTGAGACGGTCTGTAGGTCTTGTCCATATCAAACTAATAAAATAATTGGCAACGCTGCATACTGTTACTGTACTCTTCTACAGCCAGTCACAGTACTCGTAGTGTACCGTTCCAAGCATTATCAATTCACTAATATGTATATTTATCTGGCGGTTTTCGGTTTGTGTACTAATTTTCTATAGTTACTTGTGCTGCTATCTGACCACAAAACCTTCTTTGTTTTATAAACTTGGGTGCTCGCAGTATTACACTTTCAATTTCCTCTATCTTGTGCAAGTTACATTGTATGGACGGTCTTTGTACTTAACTTGCCTGTGTTATCCATTCCAGTCCTACCACTTTTTATTTCGTCATACCACCTTGTGTTTGACCTCCTTCTCCTTCTTCCGTGCCATGGTCTTCATCGAAAGATCTTAGCATTCCATCGGTCATCTTCTATAAGCTCTATATGCCCAACAGAGTCCCATTTTAGGTTGGCTATTCTCTGAATGATATCAGTTGTTTTTTGTCTGATCCAATCATTTCGCTGTCTGTCTCTTAATGATATTCCTATTAACTATTATAGGTCTCTATCGTTCTTTGGATTAGTTTCAACTCATTTACAATTTGTTTGATGAGGTGTGATTATCCACATAAACAGATTCTATATCTGTGACATAAGGCTATTCCCCAACAGTTTTTTAAAAGTGCCGAGACATCCTTCTTTTGAGAATCACTATTATTACGTTTTCAGGTATGGTTTGTTGCTTTTGGGGTAACTTGTTCTTGTGCCTTTTTTATTATTTTGGTTAGTAGATAATCTTTTCATTATATCAAATATTTAGGACCATTTGTTAGCTTATCGTTTTGTGGTTTTTGATGTTTATTCTCTTTTCTTTTGTGATTATTTCTTTTGGTTCTATTACAACTCTGATTCTGCCATTTCTTATTCTATCGAGTTGACGCCTCAGCTGATCGTCGCCAGAATTTTATTTCAATCGCGTTTAATCTGCTTTCTTGTCACTTGTTCAGTTGGCAAATCTCGCATCCGAATGTTATAATACTTTTAAATATATTGTTGAATATGTTTCTTTTATTTTATCCTGATACGTTTCTTGACCATAGGACCGAGTTCAAGGCACCAATCAGTTCCTTTCCTTTTCTTAGCCTTTATTCTATTTCTTTTTCTGTTCTTCTGCTTTGGTCTATCGTTGTCGCCAAATTTATATATATATTGACCACAGGCCTCGATGGAGTTTATGTTCTGCAATATTAAATCTTCCTTAACTGCCCTAACTTTCAAGTAATTGGTCTTATTCGTGTTCACAGTTAAACTTCATTTTTTCATATTGTTCGATACATTTTCTTGTCATATACTCCAGGTCATCTTGATCTTCTGCTATTACCAATAAGCTATATCTTGAAAAGAGTTGACGATAGAGAATATCCCTGCCTTAAACCTTTAGTTACTGAAAAACTTCGAAAGCTCTTTTTCTACTTTGACTTTAGTAGTGGTCTCAATGTATAGTTGTTGTACTGATTATATTGCGGTTGTATTGATTGATGTTCTTTCTATTAACTTCCATAATTTACTTATCGGAATGTTGTTATAGGCCTTAGTCATATCTACGAATAGTGAGTTTCTCTGTTCGGCACAAATTTCTTTTCAGTAATCTGATTCAGACTAAAGATGTTGTCCACATATGATTTGTGCGTTCTGAATCCCTTCTGTTGTTCTATTTCCAATGAGGCATATTATTCTTCGATTATATTTTCCGGAATTTTACCATATAATCGACTCACTGAGTTGGTGACTGAAATGCATCTGCAATAAATTGCCGCAGTTATTCGTACATCTCTTTTTATGAATAGGACTGATCCATACAATTTTCCAGTCGTCAGGTATATTATCTCTGTTAACATATCTCTCTACAAGTTTGGCAAATAAGATTTTTAGGTTTTTATGGCATATTTTAGCAGTTTCGTGGGAATCCCTTGTGGTCCGGTTAAAGATTTCTGGGCCATTTATTGATTTATTGATATTCGAGGACCTTGTATGTGATAAAATGTTGGAGATTCTGTTAGTTCCTGTGAATTCTTGTTGATAGTGCTGTTTTCATGTATTTAAACTTATTATGTTTTGTCCTTTGTGTGTCATCGGTTATTAGAAATTTTACAAGTTTATTCCTAAGTTTAGTTTTTATTACTTATAGTTTGCTTGTTATTTTTTATATTTTGTCCAATCTTCTTCCTTTTTTGTGCTTAGCCATTTTAGATATGTTTGCTGTTTTTTGTCTTCTTGTCCTCCAGTTTACTGTTTCATGTCAATGTATTATTCTGTGTTTGCATTGGCTTGTTTTTTCCAAGAGCTTCTAAGGCTGCCCGATTTATTACCTCGGTAATTTGTGTATAGAAATCCGTAGTCTGAGCTCTGTAGAACCAATTTTCTCGTACTGTCTTCTTTGAGTCTGTATGTTATTTGGTTTATTTTACGTTTTTCTTCTTTCTCCTTGACTTATATTCTTACCCTAACATCTTGAACTCTCCATTTAGACTCTTGCTTCATGATAACGTAGTATATAATTGAAAACTTTGGACAAATAGAAAGGTATATTTTCTTTAATAAATCGACAGTTCTATTGTACAATTGATTTCCTATAGTTTATATTGTAATTGACAAATATTAGCTTATTTCAAGATTGAATAGAGATGTTAAGAAATTAGGTTTTTCTTTTAAGATTTTCTGATGCCCCGATCTTGTCGTTGAGAAAATTGTTGATTAATGAACAATAAAATATTCTCGGTTACATTTCGCTTCCCATTTGTGCTACTTGAGTATAACTAGCCCCCGAACATATTCACAGCGTGCGGTCGCAGTTTGCCATGTGAGTCGCATCTTGTATTTGTGTAGAGATATTCGGTGTTGGCTGAGAACTGAACTATTGATTTGCCAGTCAAGTCAGTCGCTGAAGGAGCTAAACCAATCCCTCTTTCTAATCCCGATGTTTATATCTAAGATGTTTTTAACACCACACTTGTTTACCGTTTCCGATTCGCATCCAAACTTCATGCCGGTGCCAAGCTCATCACAAGCACGTTTGTCGTAAAATAGGAACTGTGACATGACTTTTAAGGTAATTACTAAATTAATTAGTTGCGACTAAATAACGATGTAAGATCGCAGTAGAAAGTTTCAAGCAATAAATATATTGGCGTGCGCGGTCTCGGGCAATAATAATTTTCGAAATGTAATTAAATTTATTGTTGTATCTTGTACGGTTTTCTTCTTATACCTACACAGGTTAAAGGTTGTACGTGAGGGCAACATCGTCACGTTGCTAAAAATTTATGCTCAGGTTGATGCATAAAATTTGCAAGCAGCGGGATTAGGTAATTAATAAATGTCACTTGCAATTCGATTGATTCTCGTCACAGTACGAAGACCGTTGGGATTGCTAAACGGTCGCCATAGATAAAATAATTGATTCGTAATAATGAAGCTATATAGCGAAAGCACCCATATTAGTTAATTAATTATTTAATTACTAGCGATGATTATACCGCCATTGTTAAAGGAGCAGCCTTTTTATCAACAATTGGGAGATATGATTAGCGGCAGCTGAATCCGTCGTCTTTCTGCGCTGCGTTTCGGAATTAAACGGGAATTTATTTTTATGGCATCACGAAGCTGTACAACTTGAAGAAGAAACGCGGAGGCCTGTGAAACGACAGCTATGACGTGAAGGAACATACAAGATGGTGGCAGCTTCAATATATAACACGCTGCGCACAATTAGTGCAAGACACGTATGAAAGTGAGTTGTGGAAATGAATTTTACACAGTAATGGACCGTAAACGGGGGCTCCAATTAACATAAAATGTAGCTATTTACCACTTAAATTTAGTGACAGCTTTGAGTGAGTCTCTAGACATAGGATTTTTAAATTAACACTATTTTACTTCGTCTGCAGTTATTATTAGAACTAAAGCGGCAATGGTTTCAGCTAATTCGTTAATCCAAATGTGCTTATTGACATCAGCGCCATGATTTAAACAGCATGAAAGTGAAAACTTAAACTTGTGCAGTTTTACAAAATATCAGGAATTAATTCCTTACACTGCACTAATACTGAAAATTATCTTCTCACAAGCAAATAGTAATTACTAAGCCACAGTTAAGCATGGTAAAGATATCTAAAAGTTATTATTTACATAGTTCAAGTCCTAATATTACAATTCTAACTTCTAAATTACAATAGACCGGGCATATCTACACAACAACAAAAAATGATTAATTAAAGTTGCTTTGTAATTCTTATTCTATAATTTAATTTAAGCATTAAACACGTTTATGTTTAATTTTGAATAAATGTCAGAGACAAGTTATAATTAAAATATAGCCTGGATTTTTAGAATGCAAATAGGTTTCTTTCCATTCACGTTATATGGATCGTGCAGAGTAATATACTATTATGCATCAAAACGAAATCTAAGAAGTCTAGAATTAGAAGAAGGCATTATTAAAATACTTTTTGAAGGAAAACATTAATTAAATATTTTCACTTAAATATTAGCATATCTAAAATGATACTAACATTAAAAAACAACTTATACATAGTAAAAGTTAATATACTCTACTTCAAAGTTGTATGCAGCACACAGAGAGATGCATAAATAAACTTTAATTTTTGCTTATATATAATCTTTTAGAAGTTGAAAAACAAAAACAGAGAGCAAAAGAAGAAGTATAGCGTAGTATAAATACAAAATGGACAGAGAAAACTTATAAATGGGCATGGGTAAATGAAAGACTAGTGACAGTAGAATTAGCAGAAAGCCAAAATAAAATAATGCTGATAGCAGTATATGGATCTAACAAGGACGATGACCTAGAAAATAAAGATACATTTTCGAAAAATTTAACGGCGCTTACTGAGGAAAACGAATGGGCAAAAATTATATTAGGAGACTTCAATGGAATTGTGAGGACCAAAGACCATCCAAAAGCTGTGAGGACCAAAGACCATCCAAAAGCAGAAATATTGGGTCAACATGGGGAGAAAGAAAGAAATGACGATGGAAACAGACAGATACAATTATTTGTACAGTTAGAAATGTGTTAATTAATTTGTATATTGCATTTCCATGCGCTACTTAAAATGTGTCTTAATTAATGTGTATATATTAATATGCATTTGTATTTCTGTGCTATTTTAAAATTTTATAATGGGCATG
>OW679203.1:32903121-32998306 GCA_940337035.1 Agriotes lineatus
CGTGGAAGCCTCTTATCAAGTTAATCGTACAAAAAACACGTATCGTTACCATTATCTCTGAAAAAGTAATAATTATGATAAACCTAATTGCAGTTAATAGTTAGTGATTGACTACTAATACTACTTAACTAATTAACTTATATTAATTCTAGTTAACCGGTTGCAGCTAGACCTCCAAAAATTATTGTATAACTACCGATTAACTAGGGGTTATTTAACAGTTAGCCCTTTAGTGATTATTCATTAGTTTACTAATCACAAGTTAATAGCTAACTGCGGTTTTAGGCACAACCCTTGGACACTTAACCGATTTTGAGTAAAACTAGCAACATGTTGATATAATCCGAATAAATCAGAAGAAGCAATGAGACACTAAGGATAGTTACCTTTAATAATTGTCTAAGCCAATTTACATTTCTCCTTGTTGTGAGCATTTAAGCTAGAAATAACATGCGTGGAAGACGCAATAGACCGAGAAGGCAAACCAGGAGATTCAGTTCTCCCAGAACAATGTACCGATTAACTATTCTGTTTATCTTTGAAGTGAAATTAAACAGGCCACGCAGGTAGAAAAGAACAGGCAAAATGTAACAAGATTTCCAATTCGAGACCATCGAAATAATGAGGAAGTAGAGGAAAACCCATCAAGGAATCAACGCATGCCATTAAAAAAATCCGCAGAGCTGGTGTGGTTTAGGGAAGCAATAAGCAAACAACAGCTGGAAAACTTAAAGCTCGTCTATAATCGATATTGGACAGAAAACAGTTAATGACGATTGCTTACCATACTTCCTGGTGTATAATGCACTGGACATAACAAAACTTACCATCCAGAACAATTTTATTCTGCCTAGCCAATAATTATAAATTGTATTCCCTGTAATTGCTACCGCACCATCGATGACCATGCATACTAGTTTTGACAATGGAAGATGCCACTTTTCCAAAAGTCCATACACTGTCTGAAAATATCTGCCGTACTCAAAATAGATTTGATGCATATCAATTGCTACAACTTAAAGAAAAGTTTAAAAATGTGAAAGAAGATTGATGGCTCAGGCTGTTCGCTGCTTCAAAAGTACTTCCCGAAACAAAAACCGAATAATTAGCAACCACTAATCTTACTTTCTAAATAATTAATTAGCAGTTCTCAGCCAGAAAATTGCGGCTCGGTGTTGAAACACGACGCACGAACGATGCAAATGAGTCCTCGATGCACTCGACCCGCTAGGCCTTGCAGTTCGTGTCTGGCAAGAACGAATGCAGTTCTCCCAACATTGAAAAGCAAATTAGTGCATAATCGCGGAGGTTAAGCTAAAGGTTGCATTTTTGCCGAGACAATAAACGCCACTGCACAATTGTTCATTCAACAATGACACTGGGAACGACAATTAATTGTCCGTGGAGAAACCTTGGGAAGCGAGCAAGTTCAACCGTTTAGCTCGTACCGCTTCCTAAACGGGAAGAGTGCTGCATTGACATGGAAATATGCATGGAAGCTGCCTGATTGAATTCTAATATTATTTCCAATTGAACGGGGACTTGAGAACTGGTACTAAGACAGAATTGTTGAATGTCGCAAAGACAATCGTTATTTTCTCTTCAGTCGAATTATAAATTGAAATTGATTTATAGAAAAGTTATCGTGCGAATGAGGCAACATCGAATTTCTATACAACAAATATATTTCTGGTAAAACCAATAATAAATAAATAAACTGTATATAGAGCTGCAGTTGATTTACATGTTAAGTTTATCTAAATATAAACGCGGTGAACACTTTATCATCAAAATTGTATGCAATGTTGAATACAAAATGTTATATTTCATTCAGGCAATATCCGGAGGACAGGCGTTAATTCCATCGGAATTCTACCGACTGGTCAAGCAACGAGAACAGCTAACTGAATCAGAACAACACGTGCACGCTACGGGACGAAAACACTTGGATACGGGATCACCACAACTTCACGAGAAATCAAAACAGCTGATTCTGGTATCAGAACAGACATAAATACCATGAAAGTTAAACAAATTCGCAAAAAATAGGAAAGCAGATTAAAATGACTACTTGCACTTACCCAAGAAATCGACAGGTTGATGACAGGCATCTTAGCGCTGACAGAATCGAGGCCAAAATGGATGAAGATTTGCAAAACAATGCTTGCTCCAAAATACGTCGCTTTTTGCCCGTAACCAGGTTAACTATCAAATAACCGAGGAAAGACTAACTGATAACAAACTTGAGTTAATAGAGTTAAGTGTTGACCACTCGACCGACTAATATGTAGTTCGACAACCTTGGTAAGAAATAGCTAACAAGTGGTGATCAGTTAAATCAAATAACCAATAAACCATTAACCAATAACGAGTCTGAGTTAAACGGTAGTTGATATGTTTTTAGGGGAATAATATAACAGATTAACCAGTCAAGCAATGTATTAACCGAATGGTTAATGGTGATCTGTTAAACAGCTAACCGGTAGATGTCCTACGAAAGCTGTTTGAACACGGAGAGGTCCAGTTAGTTATCAAATAACCAATAAAAGATTTACTTACAATAAATCTGTGTTAATAGGGTTAACCAGTCAACTGGTTAAGAAGTAGTCCGCAAAATCGGGTAACAGCTAACTGACAAGCGGTGACCGGTAATGGTAAAATAACCAATAACAGGTTAACGAGTGACGAACTTGAGTTAAGCAATAGTTGACAAATTTTCGGACTAGTTACGTCATGTCTTAATTGCTTGCCTGGTTAACTGTGACCGATTAAGCAGTCAACCGGTTAAGATGTCCTATGGAAATGTTTGGAACCGGCAGCTAACCAGGGGATTACCAGTCAGTTATCAAATACCCAATAAAAGATTAACTTATAACAAACCTGTGTTAATAGGGTTAACCGGTTAACCGTTTAAGAGGTAGTCTGAAAATCGCGGTAACACAGAACTGACAAGCGGTGACTGGAAGATTGTCAAATAACCAATAAAAGGTTAACTAACAACGAACCTGAGTTACGTATTACTTGACATACCTTTGGAGAACATTTTAATAGATTAACTAGTTACGGCATGTTTTAACTGGCTTACTGGTTAACTATGATCATTTAAGAAATCGACCCGACCAGATGTGCTATGAAAGTTTTTGGAACAGGTAGCTGACAAGGGGATGACCAGTTAATTATCAAATAACCAATAAAAGATTAACTTATAACAAACCTGTGTAAATAATGTTAACGAGTCAACCGGTTAAGTAGTCCGAAAATCGTGGTAACAAATAACTGACAAGCTGTGACCGGATAACTGTCAAATACCCAATAAAAGGTTAACGAATAACGAACCTGAGTTAAGGATTAGATAATAGATTTTCGGACGTCTTGACCGATTTACTAGTTAGGTCATGTGTTAACCTCTTGACTGTTTAAGTACGATCTGTTAATTAGTCGGCCGGTTAATATGTTGTATGAACATATTTACAACACGTAGCTGACAAGAGGTGACTAATAAATAGTTGCCCAGTTCACAGCAACTGATGAGTTAAATCTACTTATTCTACAAGGAGAATTTTCCAACTACAGACATATATTAATAACTCAGGGTCATGATTACCACCAGTTGATAACCGAGCTTACAAAGCCGACAAGGAGTTGTGTTTGCAGGTTGTCATGAATATGTGGGTTATGTTCAAGTCTCAATAAGTTAGTCTTACTCTTAGCTGCGTGTAAAAATACCGGCTACAGATTAGTGTCTTCGATTATGTAATGGTACGAATAAAAGCCTAATTTTGCAGAATAGATATCAGTTGGGTTTTTTCATCACAGTTGAACAAGAACGGTTCAACATTGACTACTGTTGGTTATCCCTCACTGGTTTTTTGTTAATTAACCGGTTACCAGTTACGAAGTATTTGCAACGTAATTGAGCACACAATCGCTTATGTTGTGGCACTGAAAGAACTGTTGCCCCTGTAAAATAAATATCAGTTGTAGATAATAGATCACAGTTAACCGATTACGGTTGCTCAACCTCGATTAACTACTCATTCTTTGTTGGTTACCTCTTGAAGGTTATTTCTTGGTAGAAAGCTATTTGTAACCATTGGCTTTATAGAAAAAATTGGGCTGGGGAGACATTAACCGCCTATGGTTGACAGAACTAATACGAGTAGAATATTATTGCCTTTAAATGAATATTAGTTATGGCTAATAGATCGCTGTCAACCAGCCATTGTTAATTATACAAACAACGGTAAACTACTGGTTCTTATAAGTTACTTCTCTCAGATCATTTATTGCTTAACCGATTACAGATTCTAAGCAAGTTAGTTAGTGGTAGCAATGAATAAATATCTGTTAACCAACCAACACCAGTTAACCACTGATCATTTGATGCTTATTTGACACAGGTTATGTACTGGTTACTCGATTATAAATTAATTGCAATCACTGTTTTGTTAAATATTCTGACTGATTACTAATACATACCCGATATTACCACGTCTGAGTATTTCACTTAATTCTTTAATCAGTAGTGAACCAAGACCTCTTTTTCGGTTAGTTTCCAGTGGTTATTCTCTGGTTGATATACCACAGATTAGAACTAGCAATCACTGATTTTAATCAACACTAGTTGAAAGGATCACCGCCCATGGTTGACACTATAACTAAGTCGTTTTATGAAAAACTACCTTTAACCGATTACAGGTTACAAGCAAGATAAGTAGGAGCGGTTAAGGAGTCTTAGTTAACCGACCAAGATTAATCGTTCTAAAACCAGTTAACAAATGTCCATATGTTGCTTATCTGACACCGACTATTTGCTGCTCAACGAACCACAACATCACTACGTCGCTGAAAAAGGGTTATAACGGTTATTATGCTTGAAATTTATAAATTACCGATTGCTAACCACTTGTTATTTTTTGGTTAATAGTTCACAAGTTACAAACTATTTGTAATCACCAGTGTGGAACAGGAGTGCTTGAGAGGTTAACCGCTCGTGGTTAACAGTACTACCACAAATTGTTTTACGAAATATAGTTTATGTGGACCACATAGTGATTGGGATTAATAAATTACAATTAGTTGACAATGACAATTAGTTGTTATTAAATCAATTGTTCCTGTTTAGTTTCCTTTAAAGGTTAGGTATTTTGAGCTTAACCGATTACAGGTTACAAGCTAATAGTGACGGCGGTTAAAAAGTCTTTGGTAACCGACTGACTTAATCGTTCAAACACTAGTTGGACACTGATTTGCTGGGTATATGTTACATGTTAGTTTCTTCTTAACCGATTACAATTTAGAAAGTATTCGTAATCAATGGTTTAGTTTAGTTTATTTAAAAATAATATCTATCGGGTGTGGCAGGTCACAATTAAACGAATGCGATTAGTTATTCAAACAATATTTCTTCTTTGGTTATATTTCACAAGTTATTTGTTGAGTAACCGACCGTAGGTTATAAATTACGTCTTTGCACAGTTTTCGGAAAATTATTTTGACTGGTTGAGCGATTGATAATTTACAGTTGACAGCGTTACTTTATTTATTTATTTATTTATTTCGCACTCAACCAACAACCGTTAGGCCAATTATAGGTGTCGCTGTGCATTTATCATTGAATAGAAACTCATCGTTGTGGACGAAGCTGTGGACCTTACTTAAATTCACATACCATGGCTGACTACGCTGTCCTTTTTGATTATCTGTTGGTAATCGGTTTTAGATTACTAGCTATTTCTAATTATGGTTTTAAATAAAAAATTTGATAGATGAAATGATTAACAAAGCTACTATATATATATATTGAAGGGGGATGTTCATTCATAGATTTTATTCAACCATAATTGTTGGACAGCAGGAAAAAATAGGCAATCTTCAACCATTCTTCTTCTGTACCACTTCATAATTTCTTCAATTCTTCCGTACTAGTCCGAATGAACTAGTAAGTCGTTTATTCAAGAATTACAATATGCTTTGTATTTTCCAAACAGAAATAAACGGTGGGTATTTCGTGTAGTCAGGTATGTAGTTGTCCACGGAATACCGACCCTGTCTCAGACAATTATAAAGAACTGCTATTAAAAGGTAAAATGCACAATCAAAGAAACTTACCATTTTAAACGGATAGTTATTAAAGTTTGAATACTTTTTAAAGTCATCCAAACTATATATGCTAGCTTGTAGCTTAAGACAATGGTTCAACGGCAGATTAAATATGAAAACATGCAAACCGATATGCTTCATAGCTTACCTCTCAATACAACGATATAGTGCATTGGTTTACAATTCTAAAATGAAGTATTTGATTTGTTCGGTAGCAAAATTTTGCAACGAGAATAAGTGGAAAAATAAGAAATCGGAGAGAATAATTCATCTTTTCTTATTTGTTCTTCCACTTTTTTCTTGCTACAGTAGCTAACCAGCTGACCTATCAAAAATATTCACCGATAAAGGGCAAGGAGGATGTTTGTTGTAACGTAATAATTACTTACCCACAAGTTCATTTCTACTTATATCAACCAACAACTGCGCTTCAAATATATAGACGCGAGTGATTCTGTTTACAGGGGGAAAAGAAAAATTCACGTTGGCCAGATAGCTGCCATTGAAATATATTAGTACAACTTTCTCATCTATTAACTCGTAATAATTTTGCTAATACTGGAAAAATGTAGATTTTGCTCTGCAGGTTGTGATGAAAAACAAAGCTTAAGGCCTAGATTTTCTCCACAATAAAAATCTACACAAAAACAATCCACATCGTAGCAGCGAATAATTTCCACACCACTATTAGGCTATTAGACAGCTTCGATGATAGAACTTGAGATTGTTTTGACAAAGTATCTCTACCGAGAAGGCTTGAAACGTTATTTAGTAAAAAATGTGTGGGAAGTTTCCAAAGAGTTGGAAAGTTGGTGTTTACGTCTTTTGGAATTCCTGTTAAGCTTTCCTGCAAGTTGCCTTACAGTGAAAGATAGAACGCAAACAAACGACGGGGATATTAAAACATATATAATGAATGATCAAACTCTTGTACTTTTACAAATGAAAAAGGTATCATAACAATATTATAAGTGACGTGACTGCTTATAACGTCTAACATCAGAATTATTATATACCAGCAAGCGCCTTGTTAACGAACAAGGACTCTAAACTTTTAAAATAAAAGGTCTACTTTCCTATAATTTAACGTACTCGTTAACTACGCATTGTTGTTACATGCAGTTAACAACATCCACGACATACCTGTTTAGAATCTTGCAGTGCCCTAGTAGGCGTTTCCGCTAGCGCTTGGAGACAGAGATGAAGTTAGCCCTCTTGGGGAAATGATGGGATAGGTAACTATAAAATAGCCACGTGCTAGTCTGCGTGGCGACAAAAAGATACGGAGTTCAATCACAGTGTAAAATCTACTTGGTGAAGCGGAAATTGCCGAAACACATAACGGCAAAAACGCAATTCCGTTATTTCAAAATTCCTAGGAGAATCAAACGTCAAATCCGGTATTCAAACGTAATAGGGATAGCACCCTTAACAAGCGATTAAGATATCCTCCGGTACAAAGCCGGACATCGGCACCGCCATTTTAGCACCGCCATCTCTGCGCGGGGTCAGCTCGGTGCCTGGACAATTACAAAGCTAGAAAACTATGTTGCAGAAAACGAATATTGTTTTTGTTCATATACATATTGAAATGATATGAATACAGGGTTATAAAAATCAATTTTAAAATAAGATTAACAGATTACAATAGTTCAATATTATAGGAATCAATTTGAATATGAATTGGGAATATTAATAATGGGTAGGTATGTAATTAGAAAAGAAAATAGAATTCATAATTGAATAAAATATGGCTAATTAAGAAACAGATGGATTCGAATATAATGCAATATATAAATATGAGATTTTAAGGTAGAAATAAAATAATAAAGATATAGTGTGTTGGAAGGAGAAAATATGATATCGTCAAGGAGTTTGTTTTCATTACTAAGATAACAAATTTTGAAAAATTTAAAGCTGTAATTAATTTAGTGTAATTTAAAAGTATGAAATAAACCCTATTTTAAAAGGAAAATGTTTGGAAATTAAGAAGGGTTGATATTAAGACTAAATTTGGGTAGTGAAATAGAAATGGAATTTAATGTAAGATGAGATATAAAATGGAGGAGAATAGCAAGTATATGGTGAAAAAGTAAACTAAAAGCAGGACTAATCTACAAAGAAGAATAAATAGAGAAAAGTACTAAGTTAAGTTTAGTGAAGAATTAGATTTGACATTGTATATCAATTGATTTGGATTGCATCGAGCTGTTAGAACGAAATGAGAATTCTGAGGGAGAGACCGTTGGTTCTTGGCGCTGGTCAGTGGAGTAATTTAGAGGAGTGTTTTTGGATGCGGTGTTGGAGTTGAGTGATTACAACTGGGGTCCGTTTTGGGTCCATGCTGTGAGGGAGCTTCTGTTCCTGATTCTAGGCAGTTTTGACATCTTGGGTGTCATTGGAGGCTATCGCTGTGTTTGTTGACTGGAGCAGTTGTGGTCGTTGACGGAGTAGAGCAAGTTGGTTAACATCAGGGACATTGTTAAGTTCGAGTAAAAGGTGAGTGATTTTAGGTATTAGGTAAGCACTGAAAAAAATAAAGACTAAAAAGGTGAATTCATCATTAAGGAATTACTTACTGTTTGATATTGTTATATAAAAAATGTAACGATCAGGTATTTGTCATTGAATTTTCAAATTTGTTTGACATACCATTTGACAGAAGTTATTTTTGACTTGTAATAATTTCAGAATAAGCAATCTAGATAAAAGGAATCCACCCCTGATTTTCAAGAGCTAGCAAAAAGAATAACTATTAATATTCAACTAATATAAACAGGTCAATTTAAATTGATAAAAATATAATTTATAAACATATACTAATAGGTAACACAAAGTAAGAGCCCGAATCAGTTCAATAATGTATTCCATTTAGGTTAGAAGTGAAGCATGCTGATACGGACTGCTATAAATTAAAGTAAAAATTACGAAGTGCAAACCTCTTCAAGGTCTTGGTTATCTAAAACATGTGGTCGCTTACAGCAACTTCTAAACTAGAAACCGACAGTTACGGAGTCTTAAACAACTCGGCTCAAAACCAATTTATCTCCTCTCTGCTGGCGTGCAGTCGCAGCCTTTACAATAAATAATTACGCCCGAGTAGCCACTTTTTAATTTCTCTTTCACTATTTTCCATAATTAATCGGCCGCGTTTGTTTTAGTTTTAGTTCGACGAGCGGCCGCTTTCCAGGCCCGTTCTCGATTTCACGACCGCGAACAAGGCCGAAAAATGGCAACAACTAATGAATTACAATAATTCGAATAGCTAGGCGCCCACCGGAGCCTATCATGCGTACATGGCCGTTATTAGTAGCAATTGAATCGGAATTCGCACGTGAAAGTTATTTCCTCAAAACGACCCATATAGACGGCAATTATTAGGTTTGCTTGTAATTGAAATTCCTTCGGTTTTGTTGCTTCGCGGCTGCAGCTTTCTAAAGGCATGGGAACGCAGCTCTTGAGTGCTCGTCCTCAACATTCGCATAACAGATTTGAATAAAAGTTTGTGGCTAATACGAGGGCATGTTGAAAATGTTTGGTTGGAAATGGAGAGACACGTGGACATGCGATCATCCCGTACACCTTATACGTACACTACAAAACCTTCACACGTTTTAAGTTTTCTCAAAAATACTTTTAAGTTAATGAGTAGTTAAATACTTTCACAATATCATAGTTTTGCTAAGATTTGCTCGAAATACTGAGCTTTCTATCAAGTAATACACTCACATACCAAGAATGCACCATATGGTATTAATGTGGTTAGCAATATTACAAAACGACCACATTTAAATTTCAGCAAAAAGATTTGGAAATAAAAAACCCTTAATCCTCCTCCATCATTAGTACCATTTTAATGAAATATTTAAGCACTTTCTACACGAACCAAATAATAGTTTACTGGAACTACATATGCTAGTTTTTGCAATTTCCCCTGATGATATTGATGAGGGGTACAAATTTCGTGAATCTGAGAGATGAAAAAAGGTCATGCCTCTGATTGACACCATCTAATATGCGAAAGTAATTAAAAAACTATTGCTAACATCTCAACACTTCAATATGAGCAGGATAGCGAGCTGTGAATACTCAAAATAGTCAATAGCGTTTAACGGGGTAGCTGTGCTACTTCGAAGGATGGGCTGGCTAACTGATCCAAAACAAAATAAGGGCGCCACCAACTTGTTTGCTAAACAATTCGCGAATCTAAGTTGGAAGTTGCCTCGGTAATCTGAAAATTGCAACTTACATTGAAGCAAGTTATCTCAAAAATACGTCGATTAGACGTAGGCTCTTTAATAAGTTATAACCTGTTACAGAAAGGAAAAACATAAATAGTGCGCAATAAACATGATATTTATTTTCAATACATTCAGATGAACAATACAAGAAGACAGGTCCTCGTACTGAAACAAAATTTTGAATTTATGATATATAAACGCAAAGTAATTGAAGCGAACCCCAATATCAAACCCACGACGTGTACACGTAGCGTTCACACAGTAATGTATGTTAATTCAGATCAGATCTAAATTTGATGCACAAATAAACAAAGCGCAAGGTACGTAGGAAATATACATTTAAATCAATAATATATATAACTATGTCAACACGTAGGAATTCCGGCACAAACAAGAACATTTAAACATCGTTGGTTCGTAAACTTGTTCACGTCAATACATTTTGAATTGCGGCAAAAACGTTATTAGAGTAAAGCGAGGTTGTAGCTTATCCGTTGAATGCAACGTCGATCAAGAAAACCGATGTGGCTTCAATCTGGCATAGGTGCCGAATAGGATAGTACTAAAATAGAAAAAAAACAGACTATGAAATCAAATGTTACATTCTAATTTTTGAACACTTGGAGCGTCTGATTTTATGCAAAATATAGTGCATTATTGCAGATCTCGATTCCAAGCTCTGACATCCTGAGATAGATGGCGCTCGTGTAACGAAACAAGAAAATTGTTTGTTTGGGGTGTTGTCTTTTGTCTAGCTGTTTTGGCGTCCATTTCGGGATGCAATTGTAAGCCGCTTATTTTGAGCCAAGAAATTGGGCTTCCTCTTGTTGTTTGTGCCTATTTGTGATGGAATTGTAGTGCTTGAAAGTCTCCATGGATCGGAATCCGCTAAATAGTGCTACGCAATGATTTCTGCTTGATCCTTGGTATGTAGTGTTGTTCGTTTAATTTCTTCTTTAATTGGAAGCTTCCTACATAGGGGACTTCGGACGGGACTTCGTACGGGGCTTTGTACGAGGTAATAGGCAGCCGACTTCTTCTTTGGGGCCAGCTTTTTGACGTCTCAAATTCACTTGACAGCTCCGATTTAAATGGATCGAATCCTGGTGATGTCAAACTAGGCCACGGGACCCGTTGCTTCATGGAAAAGGTTTGATAGCTGTCACAGTGTTTCGTCGACCCAAGTTGCTGTACAATCTATTACTAAATTTAATTCAATTGCGTTCAGTGCAACCTTTTTGCTACTCGTTGCATTTCATGTGCCTTGTTTATTAGTACTTGTGTATCAAACCTTTCTACTACGGTCAAGCTCGTTGAAAATAGTTATAGTTTAGGAATTCAGTTGAAATTTGTAATTGACTTTATGGGAGGACTTGTCCTTGGTTAGTTAGATTCGTTAACTAATGTTTAACATTTAAATACCCATTTCTGGTATTACCGTGACTTGAACGAGGTCATACTGTCACACGAGCGGTTTCATTTATAAGCCAATGTGGTTTCTGGTAGTGCGCTTACACAGATCTGTTTAATTAGTACAAACACCAGGTATTAAACGTGGGTAATATAGAGCCATGAATACATAAGGCTCTCTTTTGACGTGTACAGAACACAGCGTTTGAGGACTAGTTGTCGGGAGCTAAATTTACTTCATTACTTTTGTCATTAAATTTTGATTACATTAAGTAAAAATTGAGGTCCTAATTAAAGTCAAACTTCGAATTGCCGTAATATGTGTTTATGCTAAATAGCCTTTATGTTACATTTATCTGGTTTGCCCTTCTGGTATTAATCCTTATGTACAGACTGTATCAAATATATTAGAACCGTTGTGGGTATTATATATACACAAGTGAAATCTGTCTTTTATTTGCTACTGCGTCAAATCTCTGCTTTCTTGTATAAGCAATTTAGGTTTGCCGTTACACGTTTCAACGGGGAGTATTAATACGAAGCTACAACGGCGTGGCGCCCTAGGATCCTGGTAACTCAGGTAATTTGTTCTTTGGAACCCACTCCCATCTGCGACTGAGTGGTCGCGAGCGTAAACTCCCAAAGCTACCCCTATTTGGTGGCAGATATTTATAAGCAGGTAAGAGTGCAGAGAGACATTGTGTTACAATACATTATTGGTCTTAAATTGTTGTATCGTAATAATAGGGGGGTAACACAAATTAAAAATGGACCAAAATATACAGACTACAAACCCTGAAATAATACGACGCGATTAGCGTACAGACACGAAGTGCATTTGGAAAAATTCATTTCAGGTGTCAACCAGCTTAGAGACTCAACTGCCGTCCCAAGTATAGTAAGAAAAAGGTACTGACTTATCAAAATCAATCTCAAATAGGATGAAAAATGCGTAAGTACAAGTTACCAACATGTGTTTCACGATAGAACTCACCTGAACAACGCTATCTTCTCAGAAATCCACCGGACGCTTTTCCCACAAGTAAATAACGAATAAACAGTAACCACTCAATTACAAATCTCTTATAAACGGCGATGCACAAGGTCTCCGAAAATTTCAGTGGCTGAAGGTCCTTCAGTTGAAACAATAGTAAACCGATAAGTCTAAACTGGGGGCCGATACAAGGTCTGCAGAAGGAAGTTACTAAGCAAGCGCGTTAGAACTTACAGCAACTAAACGATAAGCTTCGCGAAATAGAGTAGATGATAAGTAAATTTCAAAAGAAAACATTTGAAAAGTTAAAGCAGTACTAGATATCACTCTCGCATTCGATCAGATATGTTAAATAAAGTTGTAACGAGAATGACCTTGCAAATGACCTTGCACATGTAAAACAAGAGACCCTCCCTACTACAGTAAGGTCGTTTCGATGAATTGATTTAAATCCCTTAACTGCATGTGAGCACATTCCTAACCTCCAAGTCTTCAGAACAGACACTTGATTTCAAACTGGTAACTATGTAAATTGCCACAGCTAAATAATCAAGATCATGTTTTCAGAGGAGCCTAAGAAAACCAAGTAACATTACATCCCCGGAGAGAGAACACCAGAACCTAAGGCAAAGAAAACTGCGGCTTAGGAGCAGCAGATAAAATGACATCCTTTAAACAGAACCTAGCAATTAAGTAGCTGCTAGGAAAAACCAATGTGAGGTAAATCACTAAGGTTAACGTTAGGATATAACGCAAAAATAGATGCTTACGTACAAATTAACGTAACAATTTACCATTCAGCATCAAGACTATATTAAATTCGATATCAACAAAGCGTAACACTAACGAAGTCACTTATATTTTGCTACACGAAGATTCTAATAAATTCCATACAAATTCGTTGTAAGTTTATTTTAATGAAATCATGCACACCTTCAAGCATATGATACGTCATCATCATCAATATTCAAAGATTTGTCGCGATGCGCGTATATAATTGCTATACTATTAAGTCTAATTTGTGCAGTTGCCGATCTTGCATACGTTTCTAGCTATTTTAGATTCTAGAAGAATCTTACTACTGTACAACTTGAAACCGGTGCTGTTCAAACACTCTAATGAATTTAACAAATTCTGGCAGTAATTTTCTAAAACTACATCCTACTTAATAAAGCTAACCACATCTCTCGCTTCCTCTAAAGTGCAATTAGGCATTGTGCCCTGTTTCTGTGCTGCAAAATTGGAATTGCTTTATTACCCTCTTGTTGAAGCCGGACGTCCTCTAGGCGAAAGTGATGCTCCAGCGCCTTGCGTCAGCCCGACAATTTTTTTTTATTTCTTTTACTGCGGGTAGTGGAATAGAGTTTTCTCGATCCTTGAAGAGTTGCCTGCATTTTATGCAGATGGCGTAAGGTTACCGAGATTTGAACTTTAAATTGGGTGCTGTTACATTGCAATTACGAATGACATTTGTCACTCGCGACATTAACTATCCAGTTTATGATACTAATCACCAAGTTGCGAGTAGAGCTACATCTAAAATTAGTCACCCGCTGATTTAGACTATTCAGATTATCGATCTGAGGTTTTCACCTTTATGAGTTCCTTCGCTGCTTTTGTGGGATCTTTAGCATGATAATTTATGGATGTCCGCTACGCCATCAGCAACTCTCTTGGAAATAATTATAACTGTCGGTTCATTCGTTGAGAGGATTCTTTATTCTGGTGTACCAATAAATTATTGTCAAATTTTTAGTCAGTTTGAAACATTACAGTAATTTTCAACGACCTTGCTGTAAGATTTTGGAATTTTTATAAATTGAACAGAAAGGCTACAGCATTGACACTACATATACAAAATTTTCAAAACAGTAACAACAAGTTTGTAGCAATCATTCAGTGAGTTTCTATTAATTTTGTAATACCATGACTCTGTTTTCTCCTCTGTACATTTTCCAGCGCACGCCGCTGATCTTAGACCATTAATAGTAATTTATTATACAAGACGATAAAGTTAAATTTTATCCACGAGTGAATCGTTTAACGTCGAGACGAAGTCGAGACATTAATGATTCAAGAGTGGATAGAAATAACTTTATCGTCGTGTATAATACAATATTTTTTCTATAGCAAAAACTTTAACAATTTCAAAAGAAAATAATGACAGTCAATCACATTTCAAAATATCAGTAGCTAGATTGGGCTGCTACGATAATACGAAGCTGTCATATTTAATTTAAACAAAAGTTAGAAAATTAAATTACTTTATCTATCCTTGATGTTAAAGTGCTACTTTATCTACCCTTGCTGTTAAAGTAAAACTTGACCTTTTGTTTTGAGTTGATAAAAGCACACTTTAACATGTGCTATAGAAAAAAAAGAGATTATTTTGTATTTCAGTGGGACAGCGCCTGCTGTAAAAATAGAAAGTTGAAAGATGTAAAGGGAACCGCTCATGTGTTTTTGATATCATTTTGTACATACCAGACAGAGGCAATATTACGGTTGTAAAGTCGAGTTAGTTGGAGTTTCGCTCTTGTTATATGAATTACTGTTGGACCACAAAGACTGATTTCCATAGAACCACAATCACGTATTGTTTTAATTTTTCTCCAGTGTCTTTAGTTTTTTCTCAACGTTGGTTAATTTCCAACTATTGTGCAAACTTTTGAAGTTTTAGGTCTGTGTCGAGCTTTGTGGATTATTACCTTTTCTGCGGTAGAGGTTCAAGCATCGTTATCTGCTGCCTTGTCTTGAGAATTTGGTATATTTAAACTACTAAGCTACAATTATTTATTGCGGATATATATTATCCTTACGACACGTTTATATGTGTGTTTTTACAAATGGCCTCTTAACGGTCACTTATTTTGAGCCTTTCCTCGTCAGGGAGCGTGAACGTCATTTGGACACGCGGCTGGGTTGTGACCAGTCTGTTAGAATGGCTTTCCTTTAGAAGGTATTGCAGTGACGTAATTCCGTAAGAACTCCCACCGCACTATTAGTGGATTACGGGCTAGGCCAAGGCTACCCGCTGAGATCTATTCATTGTTTTATCATTTATTTAATAAAAGAAAAATGCAGTCGCATTTACACGTGCATTAGTTATCAATACACCCTCGTATTATTTTTGTAAAGGTAAAAGAGCAATTTTCACGTCAACGCTGCATTTGCATACCGAAGCGGCTATAAACAAAGCAGGCTGTGAGTAATTGGGAAACGATTGAGCAGCGCCAACAAATGCCGGCATTCGCCTCGAGCACCTGCGTACGTCGAGGTGCCAAATGGCAAATTGTAATGTTTTAGAGTCGTTTTACGCTGTTTCCTGGAAGCTCTTAAAAATTCAAATTAAATAAAGGAGTATTTGTTCCGTTAATTTTCGATTCTAACAAGCAATCTATTTAATATTCTCGTTCCGATGTTTAGCTCGTAACTGTACGCGCGGCTGGAATAAATTATTTATATTGTGTTATCCGTTATCGCGATAACATCGCATAATTACAGGATATGTATTAGTAATTCGTAGCAAATCTATACGGGTAATTAATTAGAAAGGTCTCGGTGCGCGCTGGTCGTCGACAAATGTTTCTTTCACAGTTAACTTGAAGCTGCAGAGGACATCGCTTTCCGCTTGGAAAAGGGAATCCGTCTTAATAATGGACTTCCATTTCCCATATTAAAGCTATTATTTTAATTATAACAATCTAAATCGTAAAATGAGTTTTAATTCTAGAACAGAATGCAAAAAATGGTGTCACAGTCTTTTAAGTGTAATAGAATTCAACTAATAAATTATAATTATACCATAAAAACATTCAAAAGTTTATACAAAATGATTGCCAAAATATTTACTGATAATTTTACTGTGCTATCGATTAAGAAAATTGCATGTAATTTAGTAAAAGCTCCCCAAAAAAATGTATTTGAACCTTGCACAATATTTGCTAAAAATCTACTAAAAAGTTTTTAAAAAAACTCAAATTTATACGAAATTTTCTGAAAAATTTACTATGATTTTGCTAAAGTTTACTATTCGCTAGTTTATAAAGTTACAAACCGTTTTAAGAATAAATCTTACTTACAGTTCCTTTCATACGTTAATATTTCCCAAAAATATAATCTACATTTGCTAATAATTTAACTTTAAAGTACTATTAAGGGATTACCGCATATGGGTTATATGTAAGTAATCCCTTAATTTATTGGAAAACTAATATAGTCCTGGATCAAAGTAGCAGGACTATATTTAGTTATAAAACCTTCTGGATCTTTTCAACTATCCTTAAAATTATAACAACAACAAATGCTAACAATAACAATAATAAAGGTAATAATCACACAACACTACACATACACTGCTAGTGGTTATACGCGTCTCGGTCGCTGATCTATCGTCTCCTCCAACTTCACAGATGACAGTTGAAAAGAGAGAAAAACGGCAAATGCATTATAAGCAACAAACAAATTAAACATATGGAAGCGTGGAAGCTTATGTTATTTTACAAAGTAGGCTGGTTTCAGACTGTCCCGGCAATGCCTTCCAGCTACATTTGTTTATCTGTCCGTCGACAGACTTAGAAGGGTCTAGGTATGTTAGCAATGTTTCGTCCCTTCTCTCAACTATTTCAGAAACTTACTAGAAGTCTTTATTAAAATGAAAACCAGTTGAAAAGCCGCCACAAACTTTGTAAAAGATGATTATTATTCTAGTTTTACTAGCTTACTGAAATTTTCCTGCTAGCTCGTTCAAACTTCGGTTATATATACTGTAACTTCGTGAAAGCTATACTCTATATTCAGTTTGACAAAATAATCCTTCCGCTAACGCGGTCGGACTATTTAACCTGTCAAACTGACACTCTTTTATTATTGTCCAACAAGTTATCGACATGTAACCCGATAATATCGAAGTACTTAAAGTATTACTTCTGATAATACACAAAAGTCACATGAAAAACGCTATGCCGTCACTTTTCAAGAGGGTGTCAAAACGGATAAACGATTACTTGAACGGTCACACCTTCCCATTGAGGTGATATTTAGCTCGACACAAAACTATCGCGACTAGCTCAACAGTCGGGAAAAAGAAAGAGTTCTTGAAAGCAATATGTTAGGCTCAGATAATTAGTTCATCATAATTAGATGTTATTGTCTTGGCGTTGGGAATTCTTAAAGCAACCGCATTTAAAACCTTCCAAATTCGATACAGAAAAAATAAAACACCCCTTGGAGGTGCACAGAACGCCATTTAAAAAGCTGAACTTGAAGTAAATTCTCGAAGCAGTTCAAAATTAGACTCACTTTTCGCGTCATAATATAGTTCATACATCTACGAGTACATCTACCCGAGCTGACGGCACAGCTTTTCTAATTTACCGTCACTCTCGTTGTGAGCGGCGTTGCTTACATATCAAGGGAGATGAAAGATAAAGTTACCTATTGAGGGATGGTGTCAAACTAAGGCGTTGGTCTTAGTTTGACACCATCCCTAAATAGTCAAAATCGAGTCAAAATTGTCTCGGAAGGCGGGTGCGCGACGAAAGAGTAGTAGCCCAAATCCAACAAATGTAAAATTGAAAGGCAACTCAACCAAATAGCACTTTTCTACTATATCTACTCTACGCTATTTGTAATTATTTGGAAAAAGGAGCCACAGAATGAATCCGACTTTTAATCGATATTAGTCGGATACCTCCAGTTAAGCCTCAATACAAAGAGATGCTTTTGCCATAGTTCGTCTCGGAAGTACATAAAATGAACGATTAAAGACCACACAAAGGCTTAATTAACTGCGACAGAGGATCGGAACCTGCCAAAAATATATTCTTTGCCTGTGCGTGGTGAAGAAGTGATGGTAACGTTTCTTTGCTACATCAGAAATCTGCAACGCGGGGGTGTTACATTCCTGCACGAAACTGGCGCCATGCTTTTAAACCGTGCATCAATAAGTAAACGGGATCAGTCTGGCCGAGAATTTGACGAATAAATTAATTACGACCAATAACTTTAAGGATTAAAATTAACCTAACAAAGTTTTACTGCAGATTCAGTGACAACTTACAGACAACTGGCAAAAAGTTTACTTACACTTTATTAGGAATTCGTTACTATATTCATAAAAATTTATAAAATGTTTATTGCAGGTTTGATGAAAATTTGAAAAGTTATTAAGAATTTGCTGGGAAAATTACTAAAAGCTTTCCCAGTGTTCACTAAAACAGTGTTTCAAATTAGCTGACAATGTTTTTCTACAAATAGGCCGAAAATTCAGCTAAAAATGTGCTGCAGCTGGAAATCGTGCAACTTCTTAAATAATAATAAAAATAAACTGATCCTAAAACATATACTGTAATTTGGTATTGTACGAAGTAATAACGTGACAGCTGACTCTTACTCCGACTTGCCATATTTATGAACTGCTTGTACTTTTCTTATCTTTCGTTTCAGTACTTTTTCAGAATTGTGTTAGGATGGCGTTTCACGATAACAATTTGACCAAATATTAAATTAAAATAATTGTAAAGGATTCAATATCCCAACAGTTTACAAAGCTTTATAGAAAACATTAAGTATTATTACTTAAAAGCGCTCGAAGCGAGTAAGCTAAGCATAAATACCTAAAATTAAGGTGAGCATAGTCTCCTATTTAAAACTACATTGTAATCCTGCTGAAGTACTAATTCAGTGTTTTGCCCTTTACTAGGTAGCGTTAATAAGCCAGGTTCGTTTTAAGTATTTACTTTGACTGATTTAAAAAAGACAAATTCAAATAATATTTATTAATAGCTATGTACAGCTCAGGTTTTATAAATAAAATAAATAAGTATGTAATTATTAAATAACTACATATAATGGGCAAATCAAATAATTGCATTCAAAGCGCGGCTTGGTACGTTGGCAACCTACGGCGCAATGGGAATTCAGAATTAATTACTTGAGCTGTCAATTTCTGGTGAAATAGCAAAAGTTTATTAGAAGCTTGTTTTATTATAAGAAGACAACTAATTATTCTAAACCGTTACGACTTATGCCTCGGGAGTGCAAGTGTTCACAAGTGTTTCGCTGTGGAATAGAGGTGCGTAATCCAGCTTCGTGCCAAGTGTGATAATGAATCGCCGGCACGTGCCAGGGTCAGGGTAAATTCTAGAATGATCAGACGAATTGTAAACAATTTCAGGCAGGTAAAATTTACCCAGGAAGCACATGCGGCATTCGACGGCGTTTAGCAGAGAATTTGAAACGCGGTTTTAGGTAAATACATTTTCAGAAAAATCGCCTAGAGCGACCGAGGACGTTTAGCCGGAGGCTCCCTCTGATCTGCTGGCTGAGCGTCATAGGCTCTAAAAATAGGTAACTATAAATTCAGGGAATAGTTTATGTAGCTAGCAAACGGCGTTAGACCGTACAATGCTGTTCCCGATACAGAGGTGGCCGGTGGGTGGTATAAAGTCGGAAAAGTCGGAAATGTTTTATTCTGATTATAAAGGGTGTTGCGCCGTAAATTAGCTTTTCCCAGTCAGAGGTGGGTGCTATTAACCCGAAAAAGACAAGAATGTTTTTTTTCTGATCGTAAACGGCGTTAGAGCGTAAATTAGCTTTCCACGAGTCACATATGTGTGCTATTAACCCAGAAAAACAGGAATATTGTATTCTGGTTATGAACGGTTTGTTTTACCTCGAGGAAACCTATTCGCGGGATGCATAATTTCCACAGGGCGGCGGGGGGTGACCTAGAATCGCAGACAAGTCTCCGAAGATTCTCCATAAAGGTCGCTGTCGGGAATCTTTGTCCAAGGTTGTCGAAGAAGAAGTTCTAATGATAGTCTTGCTCGGTGGAATTTATCATTTATAACCGGTCGTCGATTTCTCTCTCTGGTAGAATTTAGAGTGGAGGTTGGCCATGAACATGTTGTCGTTGCGGTCGCGCATCGCGGTGGATTTACAGCCTCTGGCGCTCTAAGGCTGGAGACCATTTGTAATGTGGAAAATGGGAAGTTGAAACGCTTTTCATGTTGCATTATGATTTAAAACAGAGCCAAACGTTACAATATTAATAGTTAATAACCCGAGATTGGTTTACGCCAAAGGGTTTTATCGCAAAGAGCAATACAGGTACAAAGTTTCGCATTAATCGCCTCAGATACTCGCACGAGATGGTTTACTGTTGCATGAAATTGTATAACCTTAAAACGTAAATATACATGATTTGAATGCTTCAAAGCAAAGTTTGGCTGTGTATGCAATGTCTTTCTCAGAGACGTACGTACAATAACACGTACACACGGAAGCAGTAGAAATATCTCTGGTTCGTACCATACACTGAACACGGTTAGCAGGATTGGAGCAAGGAGGTTACAGACCGGTAGAATAGATTCGTAATAATTAAAGTCCGTCAAAATATTCCCATATTTTTTCACAATATATCATAGCAAAATGGCATTTATTTTTTAAAAATATGGCATATAAAATGGCACTTATTCCAAAATAAAGCATAAAAAATGGTAAGTATTCATTTCAAAAAGTTGAAATTTCAGAAAATATGTCACCAGTAATATTAAAAATCCCACAACACAAATACAAGAGACAAAGTAATCTGATAAAAACGACGGGCACAAGGCAAATAAGTGGAACGTAGGTATCCGAGGTGCATTGAAGGGAAGAGATATTGCAAATTCGTTGAAATGATGCTGAATAACTGCTAAAAGCTTAACAAAAAGAATTTGCTATAAATGCTGTAATTTATCAAAAATTTAATAAACAGCTTGCATTCCTGAAGTTTATTAAAAAATTTCTGAAAATCAACTGCTAATTTACTAAAAATTCCAATTATTTCTAAATTTTATCAAAAATGTATTACAGAATGGCTGCAAACCACCTATAACTGTGTTGTAATTTACTAAATTTATTACAGCTCTATTGACAAGTAAAAGAGAAAATGTAGTATATTAGTAGGTCCCACAATGAATTGTCCTAGAACACAAAAAAATAGTAAATTGAATTTTTACGATTTTTAAGCAATAATTATTGGAAATCGAGTAAAAGTTTAACGTTGACCTAGCATCCTTTCGTGTCCAAGTAATTTCACTCTATTTATTTAACGATTGACTGCGTCCACACCGCTTAAAAAAAAAGTAAAAGCCGTTTAGCCCATGCCTTTTCTTCTCGCATGCACTGTAAATGGAGGCGAGAAATCCGTTTGCATATTCATTTATTCATATCCTTTACAGATTGCAGCGTGATGCAGTTTCTCTGCACGTTATCATGCAAAACGAAACCGATTTGTTTTCTCTTCTGTTGAAAATACGAGCCCATCCTGCACCTACTTTTACTCTACTAACGTGCACGAGTAGCCCAAAAGATTTTTTAATGCAAATAATTTTTGCATAATTCTATCTTAATTATTTTTATCTCATTGGATTGGCATTTAAAATTGTCACTAAATAATTGAAACAAAAAGGATCTTTAGCATGTTTTCCAACTTATTTTGTGATGGTAAATATTTGCTACACCAAATAAACCTACTAGACACGTTTCTTTGTCGCCACAGGATGCAGTGCACTGATAATTCGGAGAAATCTCTTTTTCAGACTATTAAATCAATTGAGGCGCGAGATAATTGAAAATTTCAACGATTACATATATTCCTGTGCACTTCTTTCAAGTGATTAACGTTTAATGGGCTGTTTAGGCGACGTGCTTGGATTAAACTTAAAATGAATTACCTCTCAAGCCTTTCATATCCAGGCAATTTTCTAGTAATGCGATTGTACTTCCGCCGTGTCTATGTTAAAATTGTCATACCGTATTTCATTTAAGATCCTTTTTCTCTCAAGTTGCTCTTTTTCCTTAATTTTGTAAAGTATAATTTTTAATGTCATATTTGCAGTAGTTAATGGTTGATATGTAGCATGTATCTAAATGTTGTTCTAATAAGAATAAAAAAAGAAGAACGATGAGAAACTAGCAGAATGAAAAAGAAGAAAAGTGTGTGAAATTCTCGGGTCGTCTGCCATCCCCACCTTGCTACGACGGGGCCGCATTGGATACGAAAGAGATAATTCTACGAAGTACTCTAAGAATCCAGCATATAAAAATCCAGAAGAAATGAAAGCCAAAGAGAGACGAACAGTGACTCTTGGTACTTTAGAGGAGTTAGCAAAGGATATAGTTAGTCATAAGTGAAATCACTTACGAAGTCTAAGACAAATGACAATGCAATAGAAGAAGTGGAACCAAATAAATATACAACTATGAAGTAGAGTGGACAAAGAGAAACGAGCATAAGGAGCAGCGTTCGTGATGATGAGGGTAAAATACGTAAAAGAAGCAAAAGTTTGAAACCCATCTATCAAAATGTTCAAGGTTAATGTAGAAATACAAAAGCAAAGATTGAAAATTCTTGGTATACAGGGTGATTTATAACGGGCGGACCAAACTTCAACAGTTTGTTGGGGAGGTCATTTTGAGTAAAAAATGTTATATGAACATAGGTCGTATTCCATTTAGTTAGCTAACTACAAGAGATCAAAGTTTTATTAACGGGGCGGGTAAAGGTAAAACTGCTCAACGTAGCCATTGTTTCAAGTGTCATATCTAATGCGTATGTGGGCCAATCATATCAAACCTTTTTTGTATAATAGCCTGTAGTATTATCTGTCAAACGATATGGATTTTATGGGAATTTATTGATAACAAGATCATTAAAAAATATTTTAAAAACACCTTGCAATTTATCTCCAAAGAATTTTTTTGTGCATAAACAGAATTTGAAATTTATGTTTCGTTTTTGAGAAAAACGCCTTGCGACACAAAGTGACCAACTCTACAACTAACTTTTTCATTATAAGGTGTTTTTCTCAAAAATTAAATATAAATTTCAAATTCTGTTTACGCAAAAAAAAACTCTTTGGAGATCAATTGCAAGGTGTCTTTAAAATATTTTTTAATGACCTTCTTATCAATAAATTGTCATGAAATTCATATCGTTTGACAGATAATACTACAGGCTATCATACAAAAAAAAGTTTGATATGATTGGCCCACAGATGTATTAGATATGACGCTTGAAACATTGGCTACTTTGAGCAGTTTTTACCTTTATCCGCCCCTTAATAAAACTTTGATATCTTATAGTTAGCTAACTAAATGGAATACAACCTCTGTTCACATAACATTTTTTACTCAAAATGACCTCCCCAACAAAATGTTGAAGTTTGGTCCGCCGTTATAAATCACCCTGTATACCCGCACAATGAAGAGGGATCAATTATGTAACTAGTCATGTCACCTTGGCATTTATTACACATCTTCGTATTTAATTATTATTCTGCTAGGAATAAAACTAAACTGTATTTCTAACATTGTAGTAATTAGATTAAAACGTATTGTAAATTTAAAACTTGCAACGAATATTCTAGTAGGGAGGCCAAGAGAATTAATAATTATTTTCGTGGGACTGAGTAGGTTTATACTGACAAGTGCTACCATCGTAATTAGCGGAGTTTCCTTAGTAGAAAAACTGTTGTCGCTTTCTTAGCTTGTGGAGTGAGGAGCTATGACGTCACAAAGCTGGTAAAATGGTAGGTTTCAACAGTTTTTTGCAAATATCTCGTTACCTGTGAAGTTTACTGTGAACTTTACCTTATACAAAATTAATTTACATTTAATTTACAATAAAAATGGTCTTATGCATTTTTGCAGTACAGTAAAGAATTACGGAGATATGGAGGGGGTAAAAATGTAACTTTTTCTGTTTGGCAAAAATTCAAAAATTACGCCTATGAACTCGTAATATTCGCTCCAAGTGTATTATATAAAGGGTTCAAGGAAGTGGGGAGGCGAGATGGTTATGTCAAGCACCCAGCACCAAAGGACGACATACTCGTACATTTGCGCAGGTCATCCACTACTACACATGTTGAAGTGAAAGAGGAAGATGGAATTAATGTCACTCTTGGACAAGCAAAATTTCTAACTAATACTAAAAACAAGATGCAACTGATTGCTCTAATCACTGTACACAACAGCAAGCTGGCTGAAAAGTGATTCGGGCAGAAAGTGGTGCTGACATCAAGATCGTTTTTACAGCAATTGACGAATCAAAGAAGTAAACAGAGGCTATCGTAATTGGCAATGACACCGATTTATGGTCTTGTTGGTGGTTCATGCCCCAGCCAACAAACAGTTGAAGATGATTTTAAATTATTCACTTGGATTTTCCATTTTCTCAACCAGTCTTCAATCATATGTAGGGTGTTCTGAAGGTTCGTAGATGCAACATCAGGGTTGGTATCTGATGCTAGTATTGCCGTGTCATCAGCAAATGTGGCTGTAATTGTTAGATGAGATGTAGGTATGTCAGCTGTGTATAGTGTGTATAATACTGGTCCTAGCACGCTACCCTGAGGCACTCCAGAGCCAATGGGGTGTAAATCTGATAACTCCTCTCCTTGTTTAACTAGAAGCCATCTGCATTCCAGGTAAGACTTAAAGATTTCATAAAAATGATGCGGTAATACTTTTTTGTGTTTGTGGTATAACCCCCCTCATACTTTATCAAACGCACGTTTGACATCTAGAAATACCGCGGAACAATACCTTTTAGATTCGAAGTCGTTGTTTATTTTCTTAACAATTCTATGTACCTGTTCTACTGTACTGTGTTGGTTTCTAAACCCAAACTGATGATTGGGTAAAAGTTCTCTTTCTTCTAGTATCGGCTTAAGTCTTTTTAGCAATAGTTTTTCAAACACCTTGGACAGCACAGGTAATAAACTTATAGGTCTATACGCTTCTACACTGTTTAAAATTTTTCCCTGCTCATAAAACTTTTTGTATTAAAGCTTATTAGATAAAGTTTGTAGTCAACCTTGTTTGAATTTTATATTTTTAGGAAAATATCACAAAAGATGGAGGTATTTTAAGTAGCTTTAATTATAAAAGCTCAAATGGGAAAGAGGAAAACGATAAGATAAATTATCTAAAAGGAAAAATAGGCAAAATGAAGATAAAAACGACAAAGGAAGGGAGCAATGTAGATGTATTGTCAGATTCATACACATAGTCGTACATACATAAATTACATACAAATGTTCCTATGTTAATAATGCATTACTAAGTACTTTTTATAACGAAACATACTCTTTATAATGAAACATGCTCATTTTCAAGTGATTACGATGAATCCCAAGCTAACCAGAAAATAATGACATCATTGCTCCCTCAATATCTCCGTAACTATTGTCTAGGTCAAAAATTCATAAGACCGTTTTTATTGTAAATTAAATATAGATTAATTTTGTACACGATAAAGTTTGCGCTAAACCTCATAGTTAACGAGATATTCGCGAAAAACTGTTAAAACCTACCATTTTACCACCTTTCTAGCTTTCCACCCCCCTCCCGCCTAAACCCGAAGCGCAATGTTGTGCAAATTTTTACCACTTACTAAGAGGAGGGTACTAAACAGTTTGCTGCTGGGTAGAACTTTCTTTTTAGATGTTTGGGTTAAACCCTGGTTTTCTGTACTAAAACCTGGAACCAAGAATGACCATCTTTGTGACGTCATAGCTCCTCACTCCACAGGCTGAGAAAGCGACAACATGATTTTTCATACTCAGGAAACACCACCGAAGAAGAAGATACCACTTGTCGGTATAAACCTACTCAGTCCCACGAAAATCGTTATTTGACGAGTTAATTTAGTTTGGCCTCTCTACTATTCCGCGCGCTTGAATAGTGAAGCGTAATACAGACGTATTTCACGACAAATTGCATGACCTTATAAACAAATATGGAAAGAGAAGAGAATTGCTTCTAATAAAAGCTTGGAAAAAAATTATGAAGTGGTAGGACCATTTCGAGAAGAAGAAACCAATTACATGAAAGATAAAATAAAATTATGCGTGAAGAACAATACGACAAGTGTAATTTGTCGGTTGCAAGTCTTTTTGTTGGGAGTTTAAATTGCAATAAGGCTTGTACTACGCTGCTACGTTTCTATTGATTACGTTTGCTCTCCTCTATTGCCAGCTAGATCAATAAGACGGTCTCTCTTATGTTACTTACCTTAGTCGTGGTTAAGGAAAGCTTTCGTTGAACTAAACCAGATGTTGACTAATACTGATGCTAAGCTAAAAATATTAGTTTCAAATAAAAATTAAAAATGTTAACAAGCAAATCAAGCTCAAATAGCTATTTTCTTGTAAAATACAACGCTAACCGAAATAGAGAGCTTGCGCGTATGAACGTTAGCACGCCAAAAGCTGTTCAGCCCACGCACCAGCTGGTACTGTTTGCTGGCAAATCATCTTATTCAGTCTTACTCACCCACCTTGAGTTATGCTTACCGAATGCCAAATGCACAATACCTGGACTGTGGACTCCACGGTGATGGCTTTGCTATCGCATCACTCGACGACATTACCGGTTGCTTTGCTGACTCCAAGATAGCAAGACCTCGGCTCGTTCTGTGTCATTTATCGGCTGCGATTTCCTCGCATCCCTTCGATCTTAGTTCATTAAGACAGCTTTTGACGCGACCAGTCAAAACCAACGCCGCTATTCGGCAATTTTCGCGACACGTATTTTGGAGCGAAATTAGTAACTATTGGCGGACGTTTAAATTTTCACTCGCGTTGCTACAACTAGTTCTTAAACTCTACGAACAGATAATTAAATATATATCTGTACCAATCTGCAGTATACTGAAAGGTTATTCCTAACACATTCAGGCGAGCAGGACCAAGTTCACGTTCTAAAATTGTCTGTACCGTTTACCGTTTCCCAGTAATTCTGCTGAAAATGCTTTGCCAAGTAAGTGACATTTTACTAGAAATTTTCCAAAAAATTAGAGCTAGCACGATGTAAAGTGCCTTTAAGCTAGTTAAATTCTTACTAAAAGCTTCTTAAAAATTTAATATACACTTGATAAAAACTTGCTCTCATTGTTGTTTAACTTGCTAAAACTTTCCTTAAAGTTCACTTAAAAATTTGGCAATAATTACTTGCAAGTTTGAAGAGTTGCTGTATAATCATTGAATATGTAATGTAAATTTGTGAAAGTTTTTATACAAATTCTCTGAAAACTTACAAAGGGCTGCTTTTTACTAATAAGTTTTTCAAATTTGTTGAAAAATATTACTGTATACTTGCAAGAAAATTGCCGTAAGCTAACATGATGTTAATTTAAAATATTCACTCACAATGCGTTGTTGAGAGCAAAAATATACTGCAAATTAAATAAAAATCGACCTCGAGTTAACCTAAAATCTTGCTGAAACCTCGCTGCAAACTTGGAAAAATATCACACATTTGCTAAAACTTTTATTGCAATTTTGTTTACTCCTTTAAAGTTTACCGAATACAGTTTTGTTAAGAATTGGCGTATACTCAATGAATATGTACTGTTTATAAAATTGCTGCATTCTTCTTCGTCTAAGTACGGTAGTTCCTGTTAATCAAATGGAGAATACAGCGCTGTAAAGCGTTTATCTAGCTCTAAAATAGATAGCGCTGTTGCTAGCTTATGACCATCCTTACTTGTTGTCTCTGAAGTTAAACGGTGGGGCGATTTGGTTACTGCGTCGGACATTTAGAAATAATAATTAGTAGAAATACATTGTGCATAACAACAACACCATTGGCCTCCTAACTCGTCTATTGACTAAGTTGGAATTTCTTGGAAGTGAAACCTTAAATGCAATTTTGTCCGAGGGTCAGCGAGAGGATTTATGACGCCTCTACAGATCTGCAAGGTGAGTAAATTTGTAATTGCGTTGAGAACTGCGCATACTGACATTGCTTCGCGAATGTTGTCAAACACTCACGACCCCCTTCATTTTGCGATTATGGTGTATAACAACTACTAGAACTCCTTTGGAGCCAACAAATCTACCAGAAGTTTCTTCTGCATGATTTATTGCTCTTCAGTTATCAGATTTTCACGGGGGTTATTTATTGTAAGCCATGTGTGCCAGCTACATCTCTATTAGTAACTTTGTCTTTTTATCGTTGATGTTCAGACTTACATGTTTTCATGCGTTTATAAGCCTGTCAGTTCTATTTTTCCTCTTATTAGTAATCACACTGATTTCACTGACGAACTTGAAGTAGTGAAGTTTAAGGAAACACGTTTTAGTTTGCCCCTGCCCTAGTACCTTCAATTTTAATTATCACCCAGTCCGTATTATTAGCAATAAGTATGCACCCTTCTTTAACCTCAGTCTTGATTTACACATTACCGGAAAGTTTCCCTGCGTGTTCGATCAAAGGCCTTTTTGAAATCGAGGATATTAATACTATGCATGTAGTCAGTGACCCGGGGCCAAGCAACTGGAATACATCCCTTGTGCCATATTTTAAAGATTTAACTAGTTCTTCAATAAATCGTCGATCTAACTAGCTCTCCATATTTCATGCTTTGAGAACTGATCTTCATCTATATTTAATGGATTGTGTCGTATTTTCAGCAGATCTAGTCCTGATTCTTCTTCTTTGTTACGATTCAAAAGCCGGGTAGTCGCAAAGTTCGCCTATTGGCCCACTTTTAACCGGCGAATTCTTGTTTCGCGCAAAGTCTGTGGTGGGATTTGAGATAATGAAAAGTGTCTTAAATAGGCGGCGTTGGCTTCAGAGCGTTCTTTCTGCATTCCTGCATTTCAGCTGCCGCAAACGTACCTGCTTTGGTCATACTTGGGGGGGAGGGGTCCAGTGAGTGTTACTTTTGGTTTTAAAATAATGATACTCACCTAAAAGTGTGCCTAGCTGTTTCACGACCCCATATTCCTGGGCGTTCGTATGCTAGTACAATTTATTTATGATGTGTGATAGCAGAGAGATTATTTAATGTATTAACTGTGATTTATTTATGCGTCTGCCTGTGCTAACCTCTTACATCATGCACATATAATCATAGTTTCTATTTTATTCTTGTAGTTGTATTTCGTATTACAGGTTAATTATATTTTATGCTATTACACTATGGGTTATTGATTGCTGCATCCTGAGCTAGTGATTGGCTATCTATATATGGAGTTCTCGTCTAACTGAGCAAATTCGTCATATAGAAAGACTCATTGACGTCCTAATTATGTAATGTCATTTTGTAGTAGTATGCAGCCGTTTCCCCTGTCAGTCGGCCTTCAAATCTGTTCAACTAGTCTCAAAGTTAATTGGTTTCAATTTGAAGGTAAAGATTAAAACAGTTATAGAACCTTCTTTAATTACCTCTTCTTCTTGATACATTTCTTCTTCAGCTTCTCTTTTCTTTCTATTGGTTCTTCTGTTTTCAGTTTTTAGAGAATTTTTGCTTCCATTTCCACTCCAGTTTCCACTGCGGTTGCTATAATAGTTTATTTGAATTGGGTTTTCCGTGATGGCAATTTAGGATATTTAAATTTTTTTTCCATTTCAAAGGTTTTTCTTATTATCTTGATTATATTCTGTCGGTTTGGCTTGTTTCTTGTTCCTTCAGTTTTTTACAGTATAACTCTCTCCATTGAATGTTAGTTTATTGTAAATTATGTAAGTACTCAGTCCTAGTTTTCTGGCATTTTCAGATGCTTTCTCAAAAATTGCCTTTGCTCTCTTACGATTTTTGTACCGTTTTTGATGATCCAAGTGTATGTACCGTTCAGCTACTACTTGCTTTTTAAATATTCTAGTTTTTTTTCCTATATTTGCAGTTAGACTAGTGTGCGTCTTGTTCTATTTAATCTGTATGGTCCCATCGTTCTTATTTTTTTACACTTACAATGTTATCTGTACATTTATATCTCTTAGAATCTTCCTGACATTCTCTTTTAGTAACAAGTCCATTTTATGGTCTGACTCTCGTAGTCTTTGAATTACGATTTTATCTTGCTATTTTTTCCAGTAATTATTATAGTCTATCTTTGTGGTCTTCTAATTTCCCCGACAATTTCGTATTTATCTCTTTTATTTGAGAATTATCAATCTTTCTATTTCCACTTTGCTTGTGTGCTGCTGCTGCAATACTACTACAACCCTACAAAAAAACTACTTGTCACGAATTTCCTAGCAGTTTACTTTCTGAAAATTGACTGCTAGATCACACGTAACTCCAGGTGTATTCCAATTTCCTCAAAAGTGTGTGGAGAATCTTAATCAAGAATTGTTCCAAACCCTCTAAAAATGCAGTATTTCTGACCTAATTGTACATCAACACGACTGTGAAAAAATTATACATCAAAATCAGTGCAATTCCCTTTTACTTTGTCTGAACCGTAGTATAGCCTCCTGAGGTTGGTTCCTCGTGTCGGAATATCCCGTTTAAACCTGTGCAATAAATTATGTTTATTGTAGAAACATTATGTCATCTCCGTTTAACCTTTCATCTCCGGCTTAAAGCATTGCTGCAAAAATAACGAAATAACGCATGCGGTGGTATGCGCAGTGCACAGTGACCTTAAAATGGGTCGTTTGGCGATTGTACTTGAATGCAAACACCCATTTTGAGATCTTGTGTGTGGTAGGATTCAGGGTTGCACACGCAATACCTAGGAATGCGTTTGCTGCAAAGTTTATTTTCATGGGTGCCAATGCGTATTTAAATTATTGTAGTTGCATATTTATAAACTGAAGATTACGATAACTTACTGACATCGATATTTGCCCATAAGGGTCTTCTCATAGGATTTATACTTGTAGGGTAATTAACCATAAAGCAGGGTGTTGAATTCGCTTAATACAGAAAACAACCACAGGCTGATATAGGAAATAATAAAAACCGCCATCGTCAAATTGAATACAGAATCGTTTGTAGAAAAAGGCTCAAGATAACTACATAATGTTCGACTACCAAGCAAAAGAAGGTAAAATTCTGTAACAATAAAAAAAACATAGTAGTAAAAGCAGTTGAAGAAGCTGTGGATATGTGAAAAATAAATGTTGAATCAAGAAAATTCTATAGTTCAAGCCTGATGTAAAGAAACTGACAAAATAAGCATCTAAAAAGGTAAAGAATCTCAATGCGAAAAGACTCGATGAAATAAGTAACCAACTACTCTTATTGAAATATAGAGGGTTACGAAACTTATTCGAAACAATCGTAGTCAGATATCTATGTTCAACGGATGCAAATCCAGTAGTTACAATTAGATATTCAAAAAAGACAAGAAATAAAATTTTAAATAATCGTGGCATAACACTGCTTAAAAACACAATCACAGTATTTATATCTGCCACTATATTTTTTAAAGAACAAATTTTAGAAAAATCAATAAGCAATGAAGTGACACATACAAGTATAACTGAAAACATGACTATGAGAGCATATATGGGTATCCACAAGACTATAAATTTCAAGGCAAAACTAAACATTCTATCTTTATGAAGAATGTGAATGTAGGTAAAATTTAATTAAGGCAATCTATATTTGTTCATCTTGCTACAATGCATTTAATAGCTCTCTCGTCGAGACGCTAAATTCAAATCAGAGGGGTTGTACGCCTTTTATAAATTATTTGCCCTGGCTGTTTATCTAGCTAGCTCAGTATAGGTACATAAAACCCTCACTTTTTCTCAACTTGTAGCTGTAAAGGGTAAATATTGTTTTTAAGGAGGAAGTTGTTCTGCAACTCGTAGTGTTCTCGGACTGATGCTGATTTCAAAGATATGCACAAGAAAAAACAATTTGCTTCAATAGACAAACATAGCTTTATTGATCTTTAAATAACACATAAAAACAATAAAGAAACTTACGATGGCGATTCCTAAACGCAAGCGCCAACTAAGAATGGAAAATGTACGTGCGATAGCTCGTGACTATCTTACATTTGAATTTAAACAACACTAAAAATGACACCAGCGATTTTTTGATACAGCTAGAGCGAACACTTATCGCCTACACTGCAAGCATTTCATGTATACCGTTTCCTTATAATCGAGCCTGGTAACGTGGTTGTCGAACTGGATTGCGTCATCAGAGCTTCAACGATGCAACGCGTAGAAATTTTCCACAAACGATGCGAGGGAATGGCTCAGCTGACAGGTATGGTGCCGCTATAGCGGCTGATGTCATGCAAACAAATTGACACTACGACATTGCTTAGCTGTTTTGCAATTGTGTACTTACCACGTACATGATTGTAATAACGTTTACTTGAAACGAGGAAATACTTTAAAACTTTAAATACTCCAAGGCGTTCCTAGCCGCTTCCCTTTATTTAACTCGTTGTATGGCGGTTTGAGACTATAAGTCGCAGGGCGTGCGTCCCCTACCTTGGAAGCCCCGCGAGCTTGCGATGCTTCAAGGATTCTCAAATGGGTCACTGAACACATACATTTGGGTAATCCACGCAACAACACAGGGGTCGTATTCGTACACTTTGTATTATGCTAAATTACAACCATTAAATCTAATTAACAATACAAAAACATGTAAACACAAACTGGCTAGATATGGATGATTTCTGAGGCCGTGAACATTGTCATTAAGTAACAAACGACTTCCGGAATTGGACCGTGTCATGATTGAAATCGAAGAACTCAACGTTTCGCCCACTTTCGTAAGGGGCTTCATCAGGAGGAAAAAGCAAAACAGCACGGTAACTCAAAGTGTTAACCACGTCGAGTTTTTCAATCTCAATCATGACACGGTCCAATCCCGAAAGTCGTTTGTTACTTAATGGCTATATATGGAAATATACAAATAAACACTCCAGCTTCTCGTTTCACTCTATAGGCACAAGTAATAACTTCATAAGGTTTTGGCACTTACAGTGGCTCTTTGACGTCGAGCAAACAACTCCTGTCACACTAGATAATTAGAATTTAAAAATATATATATAACAAAAAGGTGTTGCTTTGCTGATTGTAAATCGAAGGCTATATGTAGATTGAGACTGTAGCATACGTATCCGTACATATAATGAAATATATATCATATTTAATAGATATAGATATACAGGGTGTTTCTTAAGTCAACCTTTTAGCTTATGGACTAGACTAATTTTGTGACAAATAAATAAAATGCTACCAAACTGAAATACTACCGACTTGAATTACCATCGATGTGGATTTATATGCGACTGGACCTACTACGAACTTGGTTTACTGTCGACTTGAAGAATTTTTTGTGACAAATATTGCGATGGTATTTAGCCCTCAAATCGGCTCTGATTGCAGTACAAGCAAATAGCAAATTAAATCATTAAAGCACAGAGTTGTAATAATGCAAGCATCTGAGAAAATTCACATAAATTGCCAAATCATAATAACACTGGTATAATTCGCCTATGACATTGATTATATTTGAATAGGCACAGAAATATGGAAACTCGAATTCCGTGTATTGGGTTTAGCAATATAATTTTAATCGTAATATAATAGATTTGCACAAACTAAAAGCCGAATCTAATATTAATTCAGAACTGGCACAAGGAGTTCAAGTTAGACACAGCTTAAAAATGGAAGCGTAGAAAGTAAAGTCATTAGAGAATGAATAGCAAATGAACATTTTTAATAAAGGTAAGAACAAGAATGACGAGAAGAATAAGGCAAAGAACATAGAAAAGCCAGGCAAGTCATTTATGACATGAAAATGCAAGACTTGGGGCTTTGAAGAGATTGAAATAGCAAGAAATTAGATGGAATTCAAATAAGCCAGAAATTAGACAATGTTGGTGGATTAAAAAACTAGTCAGTGCAGTGATAAACAATGGGCATTTAAGTGTGGTAAAAATCAAGTGAGTGGCGCATTAAAAAACATTGAGAAATAAACAATTCCAAAAGACAATAATTCTAGTACATAAGAGTTTGTAAATAACTGATAAAATTTGTTAAAATTAGATTATAAGTTATGTTTTTGTACCTGGTTGATTTCCTACAATTCAAATCTGTAGACAGTGTTTTGTCAATTACGACGGGGGAGAGCAATTGTTCTAAATAAATTGGTGAAAGTGCTTGGTTTTTGCTCTATCTTTAATTACCAAAATTTCATAGAAAGCATAAATGTATAAAAAAATAAATAGCACCATCGTAATCAGCGAATTCGAGTGTATCAGCACAATTGGAGGCAAGAGATTCCAGGTATTTGAGTTTTTGGCGTTCCGAGGCGACGACGGCAGCCACGGCTTGGAGGCGATTTCCCGCAGCATCAATCTGCAGCATCGTGGGAAGGCGTAGGGTGTCAGGATTCTTCCGGCAGCTCCACACATCAGGCCAGAACATAACCCAGCATCACGAGCAGCCCGGGGAGCAAGATTACAGCCAGATTCACCATCAAAAGGGGGTCCCGAATCTACGAAAGTGAGGTTAGTGAATTGTCCAATTTTGATCTGCCCGATCGGTGTGAAAATTTGAGCATACGTTAATTACGACCTGGAGAACACGAAAATCGTAACAGTTTCCGTGGATGGCTAGGTATTTTCCCAGGATTTTCAATTAAAATCGTCAATTGGAGGCACCAAGAAACAAATGCGAATACGGCGTCCTTTTTAAGAATGCACCAATAGCTAACGATCTGGAAAAACAAAAGATTGCCTAGAAGCCGCTTGAAGGCAATTATTCAAAATCTTACCATCAAAATTTGTTCATTTAATTGTTGATAAATCAATTTCACACGCGAGCTGAAAATAACTAGAACTTGTTGTGATAGATTTGACGTACAAACGGCACATTACGCCTACATTTCAGGTCAATCTGCCTACTTTTCAGAGGCGTACCGTAGAATTTTAACTTGGAAAGTCAGGAACCCAACACCCGAGATTTTGAGTTTTAATTTCATGTCTCTATTTAAAATTGAGCTAGCGAAGTTAGGAAATCAGATGAATGGATTAGAAAAAGGGCAAACTACCATAAGAGTAATTCTCAATTTTGGCGTACCCAACGAAATTAATTAATCAGTTAGTTTGATTTAGCAAGTGGTAGAATTAAATTAAATATTGTGTGGTGACTCTTTTTATTTATCACATTAATTATAAACATACAAATATTATACGTACAGGGTCATTGCAATATATAGAATGCTACCGAACTCAAATACCACCGATTTGTCTAACTATGGACTTAAATTACCGCCTATGTAGATTTAGATACGATTTTAAAACATCCTTAACATGTTCACTAGTATGCTCTCTAAATAAGCTATTATAGTATAAAACTTAAATACATTTGAAATTATCGCCGACGTAAACTACTTCCGCCAATTTAACGCCGACTGGAAATACCTCCGACCGCATCGGACAACCGTTGCTGTAGCAAAAAATTAACCGATAAACAAAACAGTTTTTCTGACTAAGTAATGGACTGAAACTGTATGCTCAATATTTTTGACTGTTAATGAACCTAAGTTGTAACAATGATCATATAATATTTGTAAAATATCACCTTTACTCACGGTAGCAAGTCAGTTATAAAATAATGATTTGTAATTACTAGTATTGCACAAACATTTAAATTTAAATATATAAAGGCTAACCGTTGAAATAGTAAATTAAATATAAGACACCATGCAAAGAATTACTTTAAACTGGCATATAAATTGTAAGGAAGTCTTTCTAGTACGTTCCTTACACAAAATTGAATCGGGAGCAATCACTGTAAACAGTGCTGAGGAAGAGACCCGAAATGTATGACACTAAGCAGTAGTGCTAACCAAATATTTATGTGCGTGTAGTTCGAAATAAACAATATTGATTAAGCGATTACATTTTGACGTCCACTCAAATACAAACTATTTTTATAAAACAGGGCTAATTAGTCAGGTACTTCCAACACTTAAACTAAATGACGTTATTTAGTTTGCAGCAAACCAGCAAGCTAGTTAGATTCTGAAAAGTACTGGCCTTTTAACGGCTTTGAAAAATGTGTAAAGTTTAGTTTTTAGCTATTCAGCAATTCGGGTTTTAGAACAAATATGTCTTTCAGCACCGGGGCTACTCCTTAAATTCTTAGAAAATGTGAAAGGGTGAGGCCCAGGTGGTTACAATCAATGCATCAACATTTGAAGAAATAAACTTGAACAATTGTTGCCAAAATGATTTTACAACGTGAGATGAAGCGTCTAAATTTACGCACCGAGGTTACAAATATATTTATTTACATAGCAGGCTACGCCACACACATGAAAGCTGCTCGTCGAGTACAGCTGCAACTACTACCTGTGTACCTGGAGATCTTCAAGAAACAGCGAAGTTACTGGCCTTGCCTACTATAACGCGTGAAAGGATTGCTGGTCCAAAATATCTCTATCGATCAACTGTTCTGGACGTTGAACAAAGGCTTAATCTCACCCAAGAATCGCCAATATGTTTACAGGGCTCTCACAGCAACCTCCGGCAGCACAGGTCAGGTTATGACTCCAAAATTCATCGCTCAAGCCTTTACCATCAAAAAGACTAACGAAAAAATAATTAAATAATGAATCTACTAAGGGCAATAATGCTTACCAGAGCTCTTTTCCATTGCAAAGCCGCAAAACTACGAATTTCTCATACACGCCGTACGAGGCTTTAGGTTAGTTCCCCACATGAGACTCGACCCTCAATTTTACTCGGCAATCTAAGCCCTTTACACTCTTGGAAACTCTACAAAGGCCTCAAACTCTTCAGTCTACTTGAGAAAAGAAAACTCAACGCATGAACTGTTGCTTACTTAGCAGGTGAAATACTCTATATTAACACATTAAAATGTATTGCTACTGTCTTTGGAAGGTGAAAATTACATTGGACAGTTTGAAACATCATTAATGGCAAATGAAACAAAATTTACAGTTTTTTACGAGCGTGTCAAATGTGATTGTTTTTTATATAGTTTCTAGTGTCAAAATTGCCTGTTTATACTTCAGAGTCTGAATTTTTTGTTGCACATCACTGAAGTAACGTAGAATGAAAGCTTAAATTGTACGCAAAAATTTCTTCCGCGCCTGGATTTTTGAAATTATAAAACTTCGAAGCGCAGTGATAACCAAGTAAACAAAACGTTGACGCCTCAGCGCAGCTCCCACGAAGATAAGGCAAAAGGAAGTATTCTCGAACTATACATATAAAAGCAAAGATATTCGCTAAGAGAAAACAGATTTCGAGTTATACCTCGCTCTCCTCTCATTCTTTCCTGAATAGCTCTGGCATCAGAGCTAATCCGATAGTTCCGCTGATCGATCTCGGCTTTGATTCTTCAATGCAGAGAAAAGCAAGCACCCCGAACCGTTAATTCCTGTTGACTATCCCACTTACCTACATATATTGAGTAGAAGCCCCTCCCTTAAATGGGCGCTAAATTTGAATATAATATTGCTATTGTTAAGCCGGTTGTACACAGCTAACTTTGGTTAAATAATTTTTAACCTGTGATACAGGTTTCTGCAACCTGGGCCCCTCTTTGAAATTAAAATTTTATATATTCGTTAACGAAGTATAGTATTCTGCTATGACGAAAAAAGGTATTATGGCGGTAAATATGAATATAAGCATGCATCAGCATGCATATGACTACGGATAGGACTGCTAAAGAAGATAAAGAGTTATGTTAACATAAAGTAAGTAAATATTAACGAAAATATGATATATTTAAGAATATACATATATACGAGTATATTTTATTAGTTCCAATGAAAATAAGAAAAATAATCTACACAGAGCTTATACCCACGAAGTAGTTGTTACAATTACTCAACAACTTCGGACAATTACTTTTACCCTTTTTCAGCGTACAACGTCTAACTCGATTTGATCACGTAATTCCTAGCTTATTCTTTGCCTTGGTAAAAGCTGTGCTCTTGGAATGCCGAGACTATCAATCCACAAAGGCCGTCAGTTTTTTACATTAGAATCGTACTTTCAATGCGAGGAAACCTAGCTGGCAGGAACTCAAATACCGAGATTCGTATCGAAAGTGAGAGCGAAGCACTCCTTTTTCAGACAATGCATTTTATCTTGGCCGAAAACCGCACCGCAACACTTCGCGGGAATTTTCTTCCTACTAACACCGTTTGCGAATTCCGCTCGAATATTAATAGTAATAATAAAGAGATTAAATAGAACGTGATATGCCAGGTCAGTTATTGCCGGCGCAAAAACGCTGGCGGATTTGCTTAGAGTTCGCTTAATTCTAACGGGACTAGATAATATTTCATGCATTCTTTTCCCAGGAAAAACGCAAACGTGAGCCATATTACGGACTCGGTAAATTAAGATATATCGAGTGCATGTTTTCCGCAGTTTTAAAAACGCATCTCAGAACCGCTAATCCTGAAGCCTGTCACACTTCAGTTAACCCACTGAATGTTGGCGTTAATGGTTCCCAGCGCCGGTGCAAAAACTCCATTTAGAAGTACATAATTGCAATTATTTGCGAACATCGCGGTGTCGGTTATGGCATCAGCAATTTCTACAAACATTCTGTCACGTGCTTGCAGTGAAAGTTTCAGCAATCCTGCAATTAATTTTGAACTTTTGATATGAACTATTCGGAGAAGGACTGAGCACTTAAAATATTTATTATTCTCACAGTTCACATAAATGGAAATTCTATTTGGTGAAATTCTAACTTAATTTTTGTTAAATATATTAGAAGACGATTCTTTATATTATAGGCGATGCATCATAAACCGTATATTTTTCTATTTGGGTAAAAATAGTCCATTCTTTTTGTAGGCTTGTTGTAGATTTTATCCCGTATTTAGATTGCCATTCCAACTTCTGTGGCCGTCCAATACTTTGGATCCATCAGTGACTTGACTTACTATTACGTCTTCCAACATTCGGTCTATATACATATTCCATTCCTTCCTTCTATCACAGTCCCAGTTTTTAATGTTCGCTATATGACAATTTCTTTATACGTTTCGCTTATCCCCTTGTCTAGTAAGGTTTTTTCTTCCGTTTCCATTTCTGTACATTTAATCACTCTCTTGGTTTCCCTGTATTCAATCTGGTCGCCCGTTCTGCGATATACGAGTTTGAACAGATTATAAACGGGACTGTTCAAATTTAGATCATGTGATGTATCTGTAAGGAGAGTACTACCGCCCTCCGAAGTAATATCTCTCGAATTCTACGCATTCATAGAAAAACTTTATACTGAAATAATAAGCGGGCGCAGTCGTCGACGAAGCCTCACCGAAACATGACGAATTTAGAAATATAATAATGTTTTATGGCATAAAGAAATTCTTCACACAATCGCCTTGTCGCACCCATATAGTATCAATAAAATTACTCGCTTACAAAAATCTACAATAAGTAGCCTCCACAACGAACCAGCTATGCGGTTTTAAAGCGCAAGTACTACCCTTAAGTGACAAGTGGATGGGATTATTACCAGGTAAGTACGAAAACATATCTACAATATAAATCCCAGAGAAAAAAAGAAGAAAAAACTTAATTGTAGCGTATTGTCACCAAGATACAATGCGAATAGCTTAAAATATGATTCTGGTGATTTATGATATAAAAGGAGAGTGGTCAGTATGGTACGGATAGCAATAAAAGGTACAATAGATGAGATATACACTTTATAGAAACTATTCTTCGCCCCAAAGCAAAAGCAACATTACAAATATTAAATATATCAAACAACCCACAAAAATGACTACCTACGATTAAATCTAAAAATCGACTACATAATCAAAAAAATGTCAAAAGTTAAATAATAAATATTTGAATAAAAACAAATCCCAGAAATAAGGAACCTATTGAGTACCTCACAATAGAGGAAGGCATGGAGAACGATAAGGAACCTGTGATATGATTTACAAGAACTTTTGATGCAATAAAAATGATAGGGTGGATAGACCTAAAAACACTTGTCTTAAATGCAGTGTGACGTTAGCACCTGAATGAAATTCAATTAATGCGTAAATAATATTCTTTGAATTTGTAGGTTACCAATACACTAGTTTCGGCACTGTAATCTCCTGTTCGCACGGATTGGAGATAAGTAAAGCCACCCAGAGATGCGCGCTGCTGCGTGAGGCAGAGCTCGGCGCATTTCCACTTAGCTTCACTGCTAGAAATTGGCTCAAATAGCGAGGCTCAGAAAGATATATAACTAGGATGTTTGACCTATTAAAGGCATATCGATGTAGCAACCCTCTAATTAAAAGAGTTCCTATCTCGTAGGGCCTTTGTGGCTTATCCTAAGCCGTCCAGAACCGTAAGATACACTTGATTCCATGGACCCAACTTTCCCCAGCACCCAGAATCTCCCTGAAAGTGAAAGAGTAACCATGAAACCGCCCTGTCTTCTTTTGGTAGTCGACATCCGGTATCAGTAAACTTCTCCTCAAAACCGCCTTATGCTGAATTTGTTTGGTGGCCGGCATCCCGTATCGGCAAATGTCTCTTTGAAACCGCTATACGTTGTAATTGTAGTCGCTGGCATCCAGTATCAGAATACGGCACTTCAGCCATCCATTAAATAAAACCTGCATCTCTTTGAAGCGGAAAAAGGGGCTCTAATAAATATGCCGATTGTTCAGTGATAAACGCTCACCAGGTCGATTCACCCCTAAAGTTAATTAGAGACACGACGTACCTGTGAGAATGTATTTTATTTTATTACTCCGGGTGCAATACAAAGTCGCCCCGAAAATCATCTGGCACCAGTACTACTTGATTCATCCCTCGACGAGAGCCACAACCAGGTTTTTCGTCGAAATTTAGTAAAATTAATTTGATACTAAACGTAAACAAACGCAGCCATTTTGTGCTGTTATCTTCAATTCCAGAATCGCGCGTTCCGAGCTACAACGTGTAGCGATAAGAAATTATTTTGCGGCAATTGTTCCGACTACCAATTATACCAAACCTGATCTATGTGCGGTGGTTGAAGATCTTCCAGGAACAGCTTCATGTCCATCGACTCGAATACATTTTATCATTGTAGTATGCAAGACAATAAAAACTGGGACAGTTAATATGGTCTGTTGTGAATGTTACTGCCTTACTATCTATGTATAGTTCTAGGTTATTCTAACTTAATTGGTAACTTGTTTATACATTGCTATGAATCAAAATTGTTATAGTAAATGTAATTGTTTAAAGCCTCGTTTAAGCTAATCAAATTATGCTAAAATCTCTATCAAAAGTTGTCCCAGTTTTTTTGTCTTGTATTGTACCTACATTATTAAATTAATTTAACTTTAAGACTTGGAAGGTAATGCAAAGACCAATAGAAACTTTATATTTTATATGTTGTTTGTCTATATACTTGAGTATAAACCAGATGCCGGCATTCTGACTACCCTTTCGGCAAAATTTAATAAACGACCATAGTAATTGTCTAAAAGTTTTCCAGTCTCAAATATGCATTGCTCATGGGATACATTTCAGCAGGATAGTAATAAACAGGCAAGATGACGAAATTTAAAATATATCAAATAAATAATTAAAGAAGGAATGAAAGTAATAGTATTTCGAGGCATAGAAATATTTCTGTGGAGTCGTTAAAGTATGCACCTAATGATGCTAGAAAATATGGCCGGCCTATTTACTTGATGCATTCAACAATTACAGGCTTCAGACGAATGAAAAATAGCTAACATACGTGCTATACATAAAAAAGACAACAAGAACTGTAATGCGTGTAATTAAAGGCATAAGCGTAACAGCCTTTCGTTTCTCCCTAATGCTGACTAACTTTTGAAGCCCGGGGAAGAGAATCGTTCCCTTTTAGCTAGAGTCGTGAATATTTTCATCCATCGAGATCACTATCTCAAGCTGGAGTCCAGCTATCAGAATTTGCTGTCGTTAAATTAATGCATTAAGCTGTAAACACCCATATAATGTAATCTTAAATACAATATTTATGATGATGTCGCTTGTAAATTACGTGCATGCTATTTATACATATAATATTGCTAACTATTTGCCTAATGGATACAAGATTTGAACTTTCCCCTTCTGGGAAGGCTAGACACCGTTTGGACAGGTTGGCTGGTTGCGGCCAGTCTATTAACATTACTTTACCTTACACTGTACTGCCGTGACATCACCTCTTAAAGTGTTTCCTCCGTAGCAATAGCTGGATAACGAGCCAAACCTGGCTGCCCACTGGAAACATTTCTACAATAATGTGTGTCAAATATAGCGTACCAAATTACAGCCGCCTTATCTTTACTATAAAGAAAAACTGAGTTTTAGGGTCTCATAGGAGCTCCAAGTAAATGAAGGACCCTACTCTAATGGCTCATCTTACCATGGTGGCGTCTAACATCTAATAAACCAATCTAAATGTCTCTGCAGATTTTACTTTCCTAAGTAAACGCCTGCACTGCAGAGTAAGATCCCGCCTATTTCTCGCTGCAGCTAATTGCAAGCATCTCTAGTCTCTTATACATGTCGTCAATGGACTTTCTGGTATAACAAAAGCTATCTCGCAGGAAGGAGGAGCATACATTTTTTGTAAATTTGAAGAGCGAACTGTGCACAATAATAAAAGAAAATTGCCTCATCGAATAGATAAAATGGAAAAACATTATAGAAACGGCCAAGTGCAGAAGAACTTTAACAGCATACATTAACTGGGAGGCGAAAGACTAAGAGCTGTAAAACAACTCACCATGCTCATGCTAGACAATTCAATATTCCTTGTAAAGAAATTGAAGAAACTGAACATTTACAACACACGTTAAAGGCATTTTAGGATTTAAGGAAGAAGTTTATAAAGATTGCGCCGAAATTATGCTTAAAGTCTGTTGGATCACCTGTTAAACGTATTTTAGTAATTTCTTGCGCAATTATGAGGCAAAATATAACATTAATGAAAATGTCTTATAGCAACTTCGTATCTCTAAGTATTAACAATAATAATAACAGTGACTTTATTCAACAGGTCGAAACCCAATTACAAAATTAAGACAAAATATAAAAATAATGGAAATTATAATACAATGACAAATACCCAAGGTAAAACAACAACATCGGCTAGCGCTAAACCTAAACAATAGTTTATCTACAACTGTCAAATAATAAGTGCATTATATATCCAACTCTAAATACAAAACGGCTCATATTACATTAGCGGAATATGAAATTTTATATTCCACAGAGTATTTTTATAATTAGTGGCCCACATTGTTAATAAATGACATTAACATCGAGGTTAGCAGGTTGGGTTTTGCGTCAGTTTTGACACAGACTGACGCAAAACCTAACCCTCGGATTTGTCATTAGACTTACAGTGTCACCAACTATATACATAGTTGTAAATAAAATATTGTATTTGACACGCATATAATGGCTGTATTACACTCGGATGATTACAGCACTCGCCCTCGGCTCGTGTGTAAACTTCATCCTCGTGTAATATATCCTACCTTATACGCTTGTTAAATAAAATACTATTTATATATAACGATGACAATAAAACAAAAAGATATTACTAATGCCGAAGGATAAACTACGCTGGGTTGGTGAACACAACGCGAACTCAAAAAATTAATTACTGATATGTTACACAAAATAATATATTTAATGCATGAATATGATATGAATCCATATGAACAACAAAGCCTGACTTGAATGCTCGTGTATGGTACTGATCAAAGGAAGTGATAAAACACTCAACGAAAAGTTGTAATCAACGTTAAAGCCAAACTATAAATTGAACTGGCTCGCGAAAACAGTCGTCGATAGGGCTTTTCGAACGCAATGCTTTCAAGAATTAAAACTAATTTCGATCATTTCTAACACGCTTTAATAACCGAATAGCGTTTGTGACTGTGTATAATCGGGTTACTCCTTTTACTATTCTTGACACAATTAAAAACGCAAACCAAAACAAAAAGCATTGTACGACGCAGAACTAGATAAACTTTAATCGGAAAACGACTGACGTTCGAATACCTTTTATAACAATTCAACACTCGATGCCCGTGTAAAACGCCGATGGGCGCAATTTCGCACACCAGGAATTTCCCTCGAAAGCGCGAGGCGTATTGCCAGACCCTTAATACTAGAACGATTTAACCTTGATGGCTACGTTGCGATCTGGGGTTCCAGGTTTAGGCAGTGCGTGTTACGTTTGGCGGCAACCGCTGGAGGACAAATGACAAATCTAAAACGGGAGAATAAGCGACAAAGAAGTAGGAAGGCGACAAGCGGAAAAGAAAGGCACGTAAAAAAATGAAAAAGGCCTGAAAATTTGACTGGGTATTAGCCCATGTGAAACTAGTTACAAACGGCTCCTATTTTAAATTTTCGTTGGCCAGGAGACATTTTGCTTCAAAACCAGAAGAAAAACGGAAGAAATACAGACGTGGCGTGACACCTAAAGAGAGCCTCTTACAGCTACGTCGTGTAGCTTCAAGAACACAAGTCAGAAGAATGCACATTTCTAAAAAGGAAAAGGTATCTCCCGTCTTCAAATTTCAACTTCGGGATGTTTGGGAGCAACGGGTTGTTCTTAAATTCAAAGGTTTGTAGACTAAAAGGTAATTCGAAACGCACACCGGCGCCGGCGTTAGAAATTGTCGAATCTGGGGTGAATCAGGGCGAAAATGTATTAACGACTCTTTCGGATCGTAACATAATACCAATATAGAAAGAAGCATAAATATTATATAAGAAAGTTTAAAACACATTTTAGAAGTTTAACTTTAAATCGTTAGCTTTGATATTTCACCCTGTTGGGTCATTAATATAAGAACGTATAAATGCTATTGGAGGGGAATTGGAAGGTGAATGATAAAAAAGAAATGCAAATTTAAATTGCCAGTGTCATTATAGGAACATTTAAAAAATCTCGACGGTTTTGTATAAGATGGTCTAAGGATTAAAGGAATAGCAGGAAAATACTTCAATAATGTATTTCCTTTTTAAAGATCTAGAAAACTAAACTGAAATTGCAGAGATCGCGAAAGAAACGGGCGAAAGCTTAATATTGACTTCTGCTATAAATTAAACAATTTAGTGATAATAATTGATTTCCAGCCTTTTCTAAGTCCCAAAGTCTTCGTAGTTCATTTATAGAAAATTCTTTCCCTCAGAGATCTGAACCACTGAAAAGGTCATTATTGAAGCGATCATCTGTCATATGTATCGACCTTTAATTGTCTTCATCATTTCGCAACACTAATAGGGTTTCCATATTGGAGCTTCTCCGCAATGCGCCCCCAGCTGACAATTGCAGATATATCAACAGACTGAAAGGTCAACGGATTCTCATGAACCTCGGCCACTTTCACACCAAATCTGAGGCACATTTGCTCGGATTTGCATGGGCCGAAGTGAGAAAGTCGCCAGTTTTTCCCGGTCGGTTTCACTTTCGCACTTCCGAGCCTCGGCGGCGGCGTGACCACGAGGAAAACGAAACCGCTGGCGACGGCGTCCAGGAATCCGCAATCTGCGTAACTGATTCTAGGCGAGCAGTTAAATAGGAATCGTAGCGCATCTGCTCCGAGATTAATTGCCCGGAATGAGAGGCTGCTACGCGAGTTCATAAGCAGTTCATAAACCAAACTGTTCTTGCATCTGTGCGAACCGAGCTCTGATTGCGTGCGATATATTTGTGCATGCCTGCCTTAACGGTTATCAGCTTAGCATCGGCCTAACTGCAAGGCTCCTGCACGAAGATGAAGAAAAAGTGGTAATAAAGAGAGATTGAGCAAGCCGGCATTCCAGTTTGAACAACTTTTACTAGATTTTATATGGTTTAAATCCTAGCCTGAAATTTTATTTTTTATAGAATAAGCAGCTTTGCAGCAAATTCTACAAAGATTCTTAGTAAGTTTGCAAAGATTTTACAGTAGATTCTCAGAAAATGTTTAATAAGTTTTTAATAATTTACTTAAAAAGTTTGCTAAATATTTGAAGTGAGTTTTCAAGAAACGTATATCAAAGTTTTCAACCTCTCTTGTATAAGTTCATAGCATCTGTTCTGTTACTTTCCTATAAATGTTATAGCATATTTTTTAAAGTTTTCAGCACACACCACATTTATATTAAATTTGAATTCATGTATAAAGACCTTGTAGTACATACTTCAACCAATTTCTAGTAAATGTAGCATATCTTTTGGTGTTGGAACATTACAGTACATTTTTACTAAATTGTAAATGAAGCATGGCTATCTTGTACTCGTAGCATATAGTCTACAATTTTTCAACGAATTTCTAGTTAATTTTATTTATCTTTGATGTATATTTTTGAGGTTTGCAGTATAAAATTTCATGCTTTTAATGACGTTGCATATAGCACACGATATACTTTAAAGAACCTCACTACACACCTGTAACGAATTCAAAGTGAAGTACGTATAACAAACCACAGATTTATAGTAAATTTTTCAGCATACTTCTTGAAGTTTGCAATTACGCAAGTTTATAGCGCATTCTCAGAAAAGCTTTAACCAAGTTTTCAGTGAGCTTACAATAGAGTCTAAAGGTCGCAGTAGATTTTTAATGAAGTAGAATTGAATTTATGAAATATTATAGCACATGTTTTGCAAACGTTCAATAAATTTATTGTTAACCACATCTTATTAAGTTTGCAGTATATTTCGTGGACGCTTACATTGTTTTTCTAGCTATACTTTAGACCTAGCTTACAATAGACTTTAAAGAATTTCACTTCACATTTGTAGTAAATTCTAACTGAAGTATAACACACTTGCAGCCGTTATTTTATAAGTTTGCAACAGATTTATAGTAAATTTTTCAGCATACTTCTTGAAGTTTCCAATTACGCAAGTTTATAGCGCATTCTCATAAAAGCTTTAACCAAGTTTTCAGTGAGCTTACAATAGAGTCTAAAGGTCGCAGTAGATTTCTAATGAAGTAGCATTGAATTTATGAAATATTATAGCACATGTTTTGCAAACGTTCAATAAATTTATTGTTAACTTTTAACAATTTTTCAGCACAGTTTATTAAGTTTGCAGTATGTTTTGTGGACGCTTACATTGTTTTTTTAGCTATATTTTAGACCTAGCTTACAATAGACTTTAAAGAATTTCACTTCACATTTGTAGTAAATTCTAACTGAAGTATAAGAAACTTGCAGCCGTTATTTTATAAGTTTGCAACAGATTTGTAGTAAATTTCCTGAAGTATGTAGTAGCTTTGATGCAAGATTACAGCGCGATACCACCAAAGATTTTAGTAAGTTTCCGGATAGTTTAGAATGCAACTAAGAGATTACTTCACATATGCAGTAAATTCAAAGAAGTGTGTCAAGCTTGCAGCACAATTCGATAAGTTTGCCATCAATTTCTCGTAAATTTTGCAGAATGTTGTTTGAAGTTTTCAGCTTACAGCACACTTTTACTAAGCCCGAAATGAATTATAGCGATCTTGTAACACATATTCTGCAAGTTAAATTTTTTAGCATATTTTTGAAGTTTTCAGTACATTTTACAGGTTTGCGGTATACAATTTCATGCAAGTTACAGCTCACTGCCAGCTATGTTTTTAATGACTTTGCATATAGCTCACAATAGACTTTCAAGAACCTCACTGCACACTTGTAGTGAATTCCAAGTGAAGTACGTATAACGAACCACAGATTTATAGTAAATTTTTCAGCATACTTCTTGAAGTTTGCAATTACGCAAGTTTATAGCGCATTCTCATAAAAGCTTTAACCAAGTTTTCAGTGAGCTTATAATAGAGTCTAAAGGTCGCAGTAGATTTTTAATGAAGTAGAATTGAATTTATGAAATATTATAGCACATGTTTTGTAAACGTTCAATAAATTTATTGTTAACCACATTTTATTAAGTTTGCAGTATATTTCGTGGACGCTTACATTGTTTTTTTAGCTATACTTTAGACCTAGCTTACAATAGACTTTAAAGAATTTCACTTCACATTTGTAGTAAATTCTAACTGAAGTATAACAAACTTGCAGCCGTTATTTTATAAGTTTGCAACAGATTTGTAGTAAATTTCCTGAAGTATGTAGTAGCCTTGCAAGATTACAGCGCGATACCACCAAAGATATTAGTAAGTTTCCAAATAGTTTAGAATGCAACTAAGAGATTACTTCACATATGCAGCAAATTCAAAGAAGTGTGTCAAGCTTGCAGCACAATTCGATAAGTTTGCCATCAACTTCTCGTAAATTTTGCAGAATGTTTTCAGCTTACAGCAGACTTTTACTAAACCCGAAATGAAATATAGCGATCTTGTAACACTGCAAGTTCAATTTTTTAGCATATTTTTGAAGTTTTCAGTACATTTTACAAGTTTGCGGTATAAAATTGCATGCAAGTTACAGCTCACTGCCAGCTATGTTTTTAATGACTTTGCATATAGCTCACAATAGACTTTCAAGAACCTCACTGCACACTTGTAGTGAATTCTAAGTGAAGTACGTATAACAAACTACAGATTTAGAGTAAATTTTGCAGCATACTTCTTGAAGTTTGCAATATCTTTTACGCAAGCTTATAGTGCATTCTCAGAAAAGCTTTTAGTGAGCTTGTAATAGAGTTTAAAGGTCGCAGCAGATTTTTAGTGGAACAAAAGTGAATTTATGGAATCTTGTAGCTTATGTTCTGCAAGCGTTTCATAAATTTATTATAAACTTTTAACAATTTTGCAGCACATTATTAAATTTTGCAGTTTTCATGGAACTTTACAACGCGTTGCCAGCTGTACCTTTAATGGCTTTGCGGCTATCTTACAATAGACTTTAACAAACCTCACTGCATATTCTTGCGAAATTCTAAGTATAACAAACTGCTGGCAACCATTCTATAAGTGTCTAACATACCTATTCGTAGTAAAATTTTTGAAGTATGTTTGATGCAAGTTGACAGCGCGTTACCAGCAAAGCTCTAGTGAGTTTTCAGAAAGTTTAGAATACGACTAAGGGATTACTTCACATTTGTAGTAAATTAAAAGTGAACAAACCTGTAGCACGTATTCCACAAGTTTTTATCCAGTTCCTAGTAAATTTGTAAGTTTCCAGTTAACAGCACATTTTTACTAAATTCGAAATGAATTATAGCAATCCTCTACCTCATATTCTGCAATTTTTAAACAAATTTGTAGTTAACTATTAAACATTTTTCAGAACATTTGATTAAGTTTGCAGTATATTTCGTAGACGTTTACAGCATGCTGCTAGCTCTACTTGTGTAAATTTAGAGCTAGCTTACAATAGACTTTAAAGAACTTTACTTTACATTTGTAGTAAATTGTAACTGCAGTACATGAAACTTGCTGCTCTTATTCTATACGTTTGCAACAGACTTGTAGTAAATTTCTTGAAGTATATAGTAGCTTTGATGCAAGTTTACAGCGCGATACCAGCAAAGCGTTTAGTAAGTTTTCAGATAGTTTAGAATGCAATTGAGAGATTACTTCACATACGCAGTAAATTCTCGTAAATTTTGCAGAACTTTGTTTGAAGTTTGCAGCTTACAGCACACTTTTACTTAAATCGAAATGCAATATAGCGATCTTGTAACACATATTCTGCAAGATCAACGAATTAGTAGTTAATTTTAACAATTTTTTAGCATCTTTTTAAAGTTTTCAGTATATTTCATGCAAGTCTACAGCGCGTTGCAAGATATGGTGTTACTGAGTTTGCAGCTATCTTACAATAAACTTTAAAGAATCTCATTGCAGTAAAGTATATCAAACTGGAAATTTGTAGTTTATTTTGCAGCATACTTCTTACAGTTTGTAGTATCTTCTAAGCAAATTTATAGCGCGTTATGAGCAAACTTAAAATAAACGCAAAATGTCGCAGCAGATTCTTAATAACACTGAATCGAATTTAAACCTTGTAGCATATATTCTGCAAGCATACAACAAATGTATAGTTAATGCTTAGCATTGTCAACATATTTTGTTTTAAATTTTCACTGTATTTTACGGAAGTTAAAAAATCGTTGCTAGCTATACCTTGAACGACTTTGCAGCTACCTTACAATAGACTTTCTAGAATCTCACTGCACATTCTTGTAGAATTTTAAGTAAATAGGAGTATAAACTTCTAGCAGCTATTCTATAAGCTTCAGATATATTTGTAGTAAATTTTTTGAAGTATATAGTAACTTTGATACAAGTTTAAAGCTCGTTACCAACAATGCTTTCAGTGAATCTAAAGAAAACGTAAGAGAAACTTTGAAAAATGTCACAGCATATTGTTAGTCAATTTGAGGTAAACTTGTAGAACCTATTCTGCAAGTTTGTAATTAATTTTTTAGTATATTTCATGTAAATTTAGATTACGTAGCCAGTAATGTTTTTAGTGAGTTTGCAGGTAGCTTACAATGCACTCTAAAGGGATTACTGAACATTTGCAGTTAATTAAAAGTGCAGTACATATTCTATAAGTTTGCAATCAATTTCAAGTAAATGTTGTAGCATATATTTTGGTGTGGGCAGCTTACAGCACATTTCTACTAAATTCGAAATAAAGTATAGCGATCCTGTAGCACATATTCTACATTTTTTCAGCGAATATATAGTTAATTTTCAGTAACCGTAGTGTACTTTTTGAGGTTTGTGGTATAAAATTTCATGTTACAGAGCACTGCCAGCTATGCTTTTAAAGGCTTTACATTTAGCTCACAATAGACTTTAAAGAACCTCACTGTACACTTGTAGTGAATTCTAAGTGAAGTAGGTATAACAAACCATAGATTTATAGTAAATTTTGCAGCATACTTGTAAAATTTGCATTACGCAAGGTTGCAGTGAGCTTGTAATAGAGTCTAAAAGTCGCAGTAGATTTTTAGTGGAACGGACGTGAATTTATAGAATCTTATAACACATGTTTCTCAAGCGTTCAATAAATCTATTGTTGAATTTTAACAATTTTACAGCACATCTTATTAAGTTTGCAGTATATTTCGTGGACGTTTACAGCTTGTTGCTAGCTATACTTCAGCGAATTTACAACTAGCTTACAATAGACTTTAAAGAACTTTGCTTCACATTCGTAGTAAATTCTAACTGAAGTATAACAAACTTGCACCCCTTATTCTATAAGTTTGCAACAGATTTGCAGCTAATTTCTTGAAGTATGTAGTATCTTTGATGCAAGTTTAAAGCGCGTACCGGCAAAGCTTTTAGTAAGTTTCTATATAGTTTAGAATGCAACTAAAAGATTACTTCATATAAATATGCAGTAAATTCAAGTATAACAAACTTGTAACACATAGTCGATTAAGTTTGTCATCAATTTCATTTCTACTAAATCCGAAATGAAATATAGCGATTCTCTAACACATATTCTGCAAGTTCAACAAATTAGTAGTTGATTTTAACAATTTTTAGCATATTTTTGACGCTTTTAGTGTATTTCATGCAAGTTTACAGCGCGTTGTAAGATATGATGTTATTGAATTTGCAGCTAACTTACAATAAACTTTAAACAACCTCACTGCATACATGTAGTGCAGGATAGCGAATGTATAGTTAATACTTAGCAATGTACTGTTTGAGGCTTTCGCGGTTACTCGAATTATTCTCTTTAGCATAGAATTTCGGCTTAGACCGCGTAGTATTTGCATATGAACACCCAGCATTTTCTGGCTTAATGTGCCTTGCACCTTGTGAAGTCGAGCAAAAACCCGCGCGATGGCCATGCTCTCTGGTGGCTCGTGTTGTTTGAGTATCTTGAGAACGAGGATACTTAGGCAGATTTGGCCGTTTTGCTGTTTGTGCATCCATATTCACTAACGTTTCGCAAGACCTTGCAGCTTGCATCATCAAAGTGCGACATTTACTCTGATGATGCAGGCTGCAAGGTCTTGCGAAACGTTAGTGAATATGGATGCACAAACAGCAAAACGGCCAAATCTGCCTAAGTATCCTCGTTCTCAAGATACTCAAACAACACGAGCCACCAGAGAGCATGGCCATCGCGCGGGTTTTTGCTCGACTTCACAAGGTGCAAGGCACATTAAGCCAGAAAATGCTGGGTGTTCATATGCAAATACTACGCGGTCTAAGCCGAAATTCTATGCTAAAGAGAATAATACTTAGCAAGTTTTCAGAGTATTTTTATACACAAAAATAAAAACTTTCAGCAATTTTTAGAACATAGTTATGATACCAGATCTGCTACCCGTCAGGATATCCAGCCTGCACAAATTACACGTACATTTGCTAAAAAGTACATTGGCTCTAAAATATATAATATGCTTCCTGCTGATATAAAAATAATCAATAACATAAAGCTGTTATCATCAAGAGTAAATAAATTTATTAAAAGAAATATTGAAAACATTAAAAAAGAAGTCAGACCAACAGAGTTTTGCATGATTTAAAACATCCAGATATGAAATCAAAAAATGAAATAGATCCACTGAAATTGTTTCTACTTAGATTTTTCTGTTGATTGATTGTTGGCTGTATTAACCAAATATGTACCAATTGGTTTATAAACATTTTATTTTCATACTTTTTGTATGCTTATGTTTATATTTATATTAAAAAATTCAAAAATAGGTGAAAGTGACCGGTCACCTAGGTAAAGTAAAATAAAAATGACTAGTATTGTAAAACTCTTAAAAGTGACTAGTCTTGCAAAGTGACACTTTCAAGATCAAACTGAGTCTTGATATGGCCCGCTTTCTTGACGATTTCAGGAAATTATACTATTTCCTGAAATCTCCAATAGTATATTACGTTACAAGGCATCAAAGTGATACTTTGCAGCATAGACACTTTCATGCTGTGTAGGTAATGTATTACATTTTTTCTGAAATCTCGTAACACCTAGAGCGCGCAAGCTTCGGCAGCACGGATCTACACCACTCCGCGGTTCCAGTCGTCCCCAAGGGAGGGCGCCAAGCGCACTGCTCGTAAATCATGTTTCACCTGCGCTCTCTTAAAATCACTCGCCGAGCTCTGTAGTCTTACTCATCCCGAGTTTTCTGTTCTTGGCTGAAGAGGGACGGAAGGTCCCTACAGCAGCCCGCCTCCAGTTGGGGGAATTGAAACAACCTTTACCTTTCTTTTTTTTTCTGTAGTCCAGCGGTTAGCACTCACCTAGTATTCGAAAGATCGTGGGTTTGATTCCCGCTACCGTCTGCTTTGATTCAGGTTTTTAGGTGATTTTTCTGAGTCAACAGGGTACTTTCTCTGGGGCAAATACTGGGGCAGTAATTTCTCACATTTTCTGGCCTTTCTTCCATTCTCCACCCACCCCTTTCTTTCACCCATCCTATAACTCCCGTTCTTGGCTGAAGAGAGACCAATGTTGGTATATGGGAGGGATATTCTTTTTTTCGTGGGAATTTTTAAGGAATGTGGGAAAAGGGGATTTTTTTAAAATAATTCCGCATTTGGAGGGAATTTTCCTATATTTTACATACTAACTCTAATAATGCATAATAACTACTATAATCTAAAAAACTAAAAATTTAGGTTTTTATCCTAAAAATTTTTAAAAAGAACTAATCTAAAGAGATTGGAAAACGTAGTTTTTATGAATTATGCAAAGTGTGGCAGTAAACACAACTCGATGAACAGTCACCTGGAAGACCGCCTCGTCAACTGTTTCTTACAAACAGTCAAAACAGTGTTGCCAAGTAGAATATAACATTAAAAAGCGGTAAATCACAATATAGAGCATTTTAATAATTATTGAATAAAATATTTACTTATTTTTGTAGCTTTAAGTCTGAGAAGTAATTCTTATTTTATTAGAATACAACTAGCAGTCCAGTGAGACAAATGTCTCATTTAATAAAACAAAAAAGACCGTTTTGCAAATAGAACGCGTATTCACCACACGTACGTATATGAAGTCATTGTTGGTAGCAAACTACCAGTAGCATTCGCCTTGATATAATTTGCCTAGAATCTAACCTAAAAAGTTAGGATTAGGATAATTAAGATAATAATTAGTGTTAGAGACTGAAATTCGGTTTCTGACCTGACATGACCATTCCAAACATATAACTTTAATAACTTTTTTCTATATCTCTTACGGTTTGGCTGCTGAAACAGCGTCCCGGACAGACAAGTCTATTATATATATGGATACGTTTATTTTTATATTTATGTATTTACAGTACAGTGTATATGTTTATTTTCTATAATTATTTTACGGGTAATTTGTTTTTATTCTTTTGTAATAAGAGTTATGTTCAGTTAACTGATATTTTATTGTAGAATTTATTAACAATTTTCAAATTTATCACCAATAAGCGGGAGGGATTTTGACAGCTACAGTGGGAATTATTTAATAAGGTAGAGGGAGCTGCAGTCCACAGCATATACCAACACTGAGAGAGACGCAAGGTCCCTATATCAGCCCGCCCCCAGTTGGGGGAATTGAAATTACCTTAACCTTTTGTCTCTAGCTTTGTTGTTGGAACGCACTCAAAAAAAATTCCGGAAAGAATTAATGCTCTTATGAGATTATATGTGAAAATTTGCCTAGACAACAACGCTCTATTTTGTACGGTTTTGTAAAATTTTTAATTGTTGACAAATGCTTAAAAAGAATTTTTTGGCTAATTATAAAATCACTGCAAATAGAAGTTGTGTGCGTATTTCATGGAAGTTTACAACGCGTTGCCAGCATTGTTTTTACTGAGTTGGTGGTTAGCTTACAATGCAATTTAAAGAAACACACTGTTTAACAGTAGTGGATTTTAAGTGAATTATAATAAGATTATGGCTAGGGTTACCAACATGGAGTCGATGCTGACCCGAAGAAAATAATTTTGGAGGAGGGAGTAAGGGAAAAATTAATAAAAACATCAAGGTGAAATAGTTTCTTAATTTATAAATATATAATTCCAAAAATTATTTTATATTTTTTAGGTAGCATATGAAATACGGACTTTTTACCCCTCCGGGAAGACATTAAATTTGAACAAGACGTCTCGGACTGATTAATTTTTAAATAATTATTTGCCCATTTTATCTTTTATTTATCTCAGTGAACATTAAATTCTCTTAATATGTCAGTTAGTGACTTGTGAAATATCATCACTATCTGCCAAAGCAGGTTCCCCTAGTATTGCTGGTCGGACTGAAACTTAAGGCGGCTTTGGAGAGCTCATAGATTTCCATAGCGGGTAAGGTAAATTTTCTTTTGCGCCTTGAATTTCATGTCTAGGCAACTTTAGATACACCTCTTTGCCTTCAATGGAAATGTCGAAAGCGGATTATATCGCTAAGTACCTTATCTGTTAATCTACTACCTGTGAGGAACCTTCTATTTAAAACCAAGTTAGCCCAATACATCCTTACATTTGTTTTCGAATCACCAAATTAAATAACTTTAACTGAAATCTTTTGATGCAATTGATATGTTGTAATCAATAAGTTGAAGACTAATATAATTAGGTAACTATTTATAGACAGAATTATTATACTTTTCGCATAGGTAATTAGTAGACGAATTTGAAAACATCAATTACTTACTATTATAAATGAGAGATGACTGCTACGCTAATGATCCTTATCTGTATTTAGTATCAGCTACCGAATTTCGCCCTTTGTTTGTACAGGTACGTATGCCAATTTAACCTGGTTATGACCAAGCAAGTAAACGGTATAAGGCGATCTTGCATTTTGAAATAACGATGACCCTAAAGTTTCCAGAATCAACTATTGTAATTTATTTCGCAAAGTGGAAAATGGAGTATGCATATCTTTCGCATAAATAATTTTTAACAAAATACGTTCAAAGCATGAAAGCTTACATAGCAATATTTTTATAGTTTAAGTTCTATCAATTTATCCAAAACAAACTGCAAATACATTGATATACTTGACGTTTTTTATGATGATTTATAGTGACACCAGGTATATTAAAAAAAATAAAAGTGATTGATAGTAGTAATCAAATTACAGGAAAAAAGATAAACTTTTCGTTAAAGAATTCCTACGAATGTAGATGTAAAGCTGCAGCTATATCTTATAATACTAAAGGCAATTTTTTATGTCAAATTGAAACATCTATAGTCAGCGAAGCTCCTGGATATTTTACTAAACAACTTTTTACGCCACGTCAAAAACAATATACTGCAAAATTGAACAGCAAACGTTAAGTACCTATAATGGATTATATGAGTAATAAATGTACAGTTAAAAAACCTCAAATAATTATGTATTTTAGGGAAATCTTTTAAAAGGCGAACTTTTGCTACAGTTGATGAAAACTACAGATTAGAAGTAGAAAATAAAGTAGAAGACATGGATTCTGAAACTTATGAAAAAATCTGTAAAAGGCTTTACCCAGAACTTACCTCATTGACATTGTGACACTAAATAATTTAAAAAATCAAATTAAGTTAGTAGTAAAAATTAGGGATGTCGTACCCGGTCTAAAATGAAACCCAGGTACCCAAAAGCAGTACCCGGGTAAACCCGGGTACCCGAAATATATAACAAAAAAGTTAGAGTATATCTGAACATCTGAGGTAACTACTATTTCATTCTTTTACGGCGCGAGTTTTAAGGTGTACTAAATTAAAATAGTACCTACTCACCAATTCAAATTGCAAGTCGTCTGTTATTCGTAAATATTTTCACACTTCCAAGTGCTATCAAATTCAAGTAGTACGTGACTTTTTGTGCGAAATTGGTAGCAGCATCAACATCACACAGAGGATGTTTTTTTTACTTCACCCATACTGACGCGAATTATGTTAGGTACTATTGACGGGTTGAATATTTCCGTGAAGCGAATTTATTGCCTTATATGAAACAAGAAATAACATTATGTGGTATGGATGGGGTGATTCTTGTTATTACTGCATGGTTATGTTTTTCCACAACTTATTCCTATTGTTTTTAAGTTTTAATTTAAATAAATCCTGCAGCAGAGCGGAGCATCTGTCGCCGTGGGTTATGGTGTGACAGCTGCTGCTGTGGTCTGTGCTATTAGCTCGGGTGTTATATACAGAATTTGAACGACACCTTCGAATTTTTTTAGCATTTCCTTGCAACACTTGACGCGTGCCGACATGCCGATCTGATAATAGTAATTTTTGTATTAAGTGCGCGAAATGAGTGTTTTTTATGGCGCGTGAGAATGTCAATTTTCAAAACACGAATTTTGCCACGAAATACAAACAACGTTTTTTCTACAGCCGTCAGAATAACAGATTCTCTGCAACAAAATCATACGTATATAGCAAATAAGTAGAGTAATATTATTATGTACGTAACGTTTTATATGTGTTGTAACCATATATATAATACACATATATTGCTGGTAGGGCCTGGAAACTTCAGAAAACATTACGGCGCCGACATAGTCTCTCTTAGAGTATAACGCGTCTCGTGCGCATGCGTGAGAATTCGAACTCCGCCTTTAGAAGCGAATTTTAAACTTGACCACTTCCCCATTGGCCGGACGACGCCGCCGCGCTTGCACACAGATCACCATTATACATTAAAGAGTTGGTTGTCTGTCTCACTTCCTTGGTTAGTTTCCCACTCATAGCCGCTAGCAATATAGTAAGTATTAGATATATGGTTGTAACTAAGGAAATGGTGTTTGTAATAATAAATTTAAAATCTAGTGCGTAATAGTTATTTACTATACAAGTGGGATAACAGCATCATTAATATACGTGTGTGTAAGTTACAAAATTTTATCTACTCTAGTGGGATAAGTAACTCATTACGTCACTCATTTGACACTATTTCAGTTACGTAATGAAGCTCATTATACAACTCAGTTGCGTAATGGTTTCATTACGCAGCTGAGTTGTGTAATGGCTTCATTACGTAACTGAAATAGTGTCAAATGAATGACATAATGACATTTGCCTACTAAAATGTTTTTGAAAATGACAGATCTGACATTTTTCTTAATGCACTTTTCTCAATTTTAGGCAGTCGTAGATAAAATTTTGTACAATACATGTGTGATAATGCATCATTAATATACTTGTGTGCTTACATACACGTATATTAATGATGCTGTTATCCCACTTGTATAGTAAATAACTATTATTTCCTATCTAGTGTGTGAAACGCCTTTTCACGCACACTTATTGAAACGTTAATGTCACTTTTATGTGTCAGTTGTAGAAAAAATCATTTCACGCACAGCATCGATATTTTTCGCGACAACAGAGGTGGATGAACGACCTTCGCGAAGATAGTCATCAAACGTTGGTCTTCCACGCTTGAATTCTGTGAACCATTTGTAAACCGTAGTTTTGGATGGTGTTTCATCCCCAAATAACGAACTAAGTTTTTCTACACATTACTGCTGTGTTAAACCGTATCGACATTCATAAAAGATCATCACTCGAAGATCACGATTCGAAATTTCCATTTTTCACACAATTAGTATTCTGTCAAATTCTGTTGAAACGAAACTGCTCGGTTTGAAATCGAACTGTCAACTGAATTATAGATTATTAACGTAAAATTTTAGGAATATGACAATTGCAGGACGCTGGTAATGCAAGAAGTACTCGATTCCGCGAACTTTAGCAGTGTACCTCGTATAGTAGTGTAAAAAATAATATATGAACCACTGTTGAGACGACTATTATATCCTTGCACTTGTTTTGGTTAATTGGATTTTGATCATCATTGAATATCTTGGAGGTGCAACTCTTCTAGGATAAGCTCTAAACAGTTAGAACAAACTACATGTAAATCTATAATTTAATTATTGTTTTAATGAATTTAGAAATGGAAGCTGAGTAATTATTTAAAAATAACTAATGTATTGCTTTTTATTGGTAATTTCACTAAGTCAACACCCTTTGTTGCAATTTTGAAAACATAAGCCATTCACAAAAACAAAAAAAGATTAATTCTGTCTTAGCTGACAATTTCCGTAAATTTCTAATTTCTATACAGGTAGCCCACTTCTACTAATAAAATAATAAGTTTCTGGTCAACAAATGTATTACAATGTTGTTTAAAAATAAAATAAAAGTTTTCGATACACTATTACAGAAGATAATTAATTTTGTCATTGTAATTATACCGAACTGTTACTCAAATTATTTTTGCATAAACTAATACCGCTCAGTTGTATATCAGGTAAAGTTAATGACCTGTCAATCACTTATAATCCTCAGGTAGTCAAGTTAGAGATTGTCATTTGGGTTGCCTGAATTTCGAATATATCCTCGAAACCTCCTCCATGTGAAATACTGAATCGACGATTTTGTAGTTTTTTCACGATTCTAATTGTAAATAATTATTTAATAAAAATCCCTTTCGACAAGTTATTCTAAATTGCATTAAAATTTTTACTTCGAGACAAAATTTTCAATTTGTTGGCGTAATTTTGTTATATCAACAAAACTTTAAAAAGTAATTAATCTAAATATACGGTTATCTAATAACTATAGGAAAAAAATCATCTGGAAGTACCAATTATATTGCAATTACCAACATACTAAAGCAAAGAGAAATTTTCTAAATTAATTCCTATTCTGGTAATCGTGAGCAATAGTTTATCAATTTTGTGCTCTGATTCTCACAGTTCGCCGCGTCTGTCCTAAGAAGCCTTAAGTTTTAAACAATGGACAAGAATTTTTTTACGTCAAAAACAAATAAAAACATAAAAACAAAGAAAACACATAGAAACACCCTAAGAAATAAAAGAAAATAGAATTAAATTCTAAAACAACCTAACGTGCGATGTAGCTTTAAGCTACTCGCAGGCATGTTGCTAACTTGCACAACGTAAAACATAATTCAAAAATAACGTCATAATTGTGTTTAAAAGAACGCAAATGCCAAAATGTTTAACAAAAACACAATGTTAAAATTGCCTGAAGTCGATAATTTATTATGTCCGGCCCTGTTTCAATTGAAGTGCAAGCCACACACATATTATTCGCTAATAATAGTATACATATTATTATACTAGTATATAAGTACGCCTTTAAAGCACGTGCGACGAGTTTAAGAGCACGCCGCAAAGCGGAGTGCTTTTAATGTCGCTAGTGCTTTAATGGCACTTATACACGTGTATCATACGCTACTTTTTCTACGATAACAGAAATATAAAAACTTAGTTCGGTGACACTTTTTCCGTCACATTGTGTTAAACATTTTAGGTTATGTTGACATTCAAATTTACACCAATGGCAACGTGCAAAAAATACGTAATTCGGGCGTCAATATTAAGAGTGCTACAAAAGTCACTTTTGACATCAGAAACTATACAAAAAGTTGTAATTTTGACACGATCGTAGAAAAAATTCATTCTTTAGCGTTTGCAAAAGCTTACAGTTAAACGCAACTTACACTTACACTTACACTTACACATTAACAAACAAACAAACAAACAAGCAACCTTATCACGCCGACCTAAAAACATTTTATCTGGAACTGGATCCTGCCTCTCAAAATTGAAGCTTCAAATCAGTCCTTAAAAATAGCACCATGGGTGTACTTACAGTACACTAGATAAATGCATTTTCATAATTTATAAACGCTGGTTTACTGCACGTTAACTTTGTTTGCAGTAAACGCTGGCTGACAGGCTCTTTCAGGTCGCTTAAAATTAACTTATAGCGCCCTGAGCGAGTTCACGTACTATACTTTCGAGTCGAACAAACCCATTCAGCTCTCAGAAGAGGCTGCGTGCGAATGCCGTCGTCTTTGTTAAATTTGCATGAGTTCAAAATCCCCATATCCCGCGTACAACGTTTTTGTTTCTTGCTGCACCGCGAAAACTAAAATTCACGATACACATCCAGCGCAGGACCCACATTGCGAACATTTGCTTACATAAAATACAATATTAGATCTAATAATAGAACATAGGAGATACAAGTTGTTTTCTACATTCAAGTATGAAAATAAACATCGATGAAGGATGCAACAGGCCCACTACACATAGCATAATTTTCGGCCTTTGTAAATGATAGGAATAAAGAACAAACCCATTTTTTACATTAAATTAAATACAATTTAAAAAATCTATCTTAGAAGTTAAGTGAACTACATATAACAAAACTACATTTTTCTAAAAAATTGAAATAGAATTCTAAAATTGTATTTTTTGTCTTTTTTGCCACTTTCTACCAGTGACTTCTGCTCTGGAGCTTTTAAATAGGAGTAAAGCATTTTGTATTCCATGTATGTATGAACTTTTAGTTAACCCGAAGAATTTTATTGAAAACCCGAAGCCCGAAGGATGATTGCCAAATTCGAAGTCTTCGGGTCAAAATAGCAGTGTTGGCAACCCTAATTATGGCACATTTTGTAATGGGCCGGTTCGTGTCACCTCCTAAAGCTAATAATCCGGATAGTTGACCATTATTCTGTTAGGTATCAAACTAAACCGGAATTCTTATACTGTAACAATTAAGCTACAACGTATTAGGCATTTATAACCTACGAGGTTTCGCGCTTGAAATTGTGTGTTGGCATCCCACCTGATTGCTGGCGTTGCAGTTATCAATAAAAAAGCAAGCTATGCTCGCCGGGAGAGACCCTCGGAGAAACAAGCGCTTACCAACAAGCAAGATGTGCGTTACGCCCAAAGATCAAGAGACGTTAACCGCAGTCTACGCCTAGTGAATCTGGAGCTAAAATACAGTTTTCAAAAGTAGATAACCGCCTTGGAAGCAACCCAGAGGTACAGAGCAGTAGACACAGTACGAAGCTGTGATTCCGGCTTCAAAGGGGCCCACGGAGCTAATCCTTTGCCCATCTTGTAGAAATATAACGGCAAGTTTAGCTTCGTTGATTAACCACTACAATTAAACACCCGAGTCGTAAACTGCGAATTACGCCGAATTGAAACACTGTCAGCCCGAAGCAATTGCACCAGCCGCTGACACAAAGCGTCGGTTCGAATTTAAGTGCGAAGGCAGAAACGGTTTCAGTAGAATTGAGCGTGAGTTTAACTATTGATGCGCAGTTTGTTTTGTGATTTAGCGTCAACCATTAATAGTTGTCCTTTGCATTTAAGATGTGTATCAAAGCTAGTAGAGATCAGCACTAAGCTCGTAGATATTTACTTTTAATACATAGAATTGCTGACAATGTAACCTTTATGTATGGTCACTGGGTATTCTCTTTATGTTTTTATATAAATACATATCTAGATTAGATGTGTGTTCATGTAAACTGTTCGGTTTTTATTTCTGGCAGGATTTGCATATATAATTACAGCATCATAGATGATAACGAGAAGACCACCAAGAGCAGTATTGACATTAGCCGTAGCCACATTGAGGTAAGAGCAGGTTTTGTACTTCTACAGCTGAGTAAACTATCATTCAAAGGTCATTATAAATTCATAGTACAGTAGAGTATAAGAGCATGCGAAAAAGCCACATTACAATTTTCAGCATGTACTTGGAAGTTTGAGGTACTTTTCCCGCAAGGTTACATCGAGTTATCAACAACACTTTCAGTAAATTTTCAGCAAGTTTATTGTAAATTTCAAAGAAGCTCATAGTACATTTTAGTAAACCCGAAGTGAATTTGCAACAAACTGGATGTAAGTTTGCAATGAATTTGTAGAAAATTTTCAAAAATTTTATTAGATACCTTTGAAAGTTTACAGCATCTTCTTTGCACGTTTAGATAGTGTTAGCAGCTATGCTTTCATTGAGTTTGCAACGGATTTGCAAAATTTATAGCACATTTTTGAATTTTGCAGAAAGCTTGTAGCTTCAAAGCTAAGTTTTAATAAATTTGAAGTAAATTTTTAACAAGTTGCAAGTTTGTAGCATCTGTGCTGCGAGTTTGCAGCAAATGTTCACTAGTTTTCAGGAATGCTTTTAGTAAATGCAAATAGGATGTACCTTTACAATTGTCTTTGTGAGTATGTAGGCAGTTTGAACAATATCAAAATGAACAGACCGTTTATTGTAAACTTTTTAAGAAACTTGCAATACGATTAAAGCAAATGTGACAGTGAACAATTCTATCAATGTCCCGTTCTAAAGCCATAAAATCTGGCGACTCTAATTAGAAATAATGGGTCGCAGGGTATGTATGATGACTCATAAAAAGCAGTGAACGTTTATATCTCAGTGTAACTGAAATTACCTACATGCTGAAGACGTATATAATCCCACCCAATTACTTCAAAATATGATATAATGAAGGCAGTTTAGCTTAAAATGTGTTATAGATGATTCACAAATATAATATTGTCACTTGCGATATAATATACCATTATTTTAAAATTACAGCTTAACCATGTTGTGTGATTAGTTGTAAATAATTATGAATCACCAACTCTTGAAAACCATTGTAAGCAGTGGCTTAAAAATGCGAGAATATTTCTAAAACTTTAATGCAAATTTTATCAATGTACTCGTATATCTCTTCGCAAGTTAGATTTACAATTTTGCTCATAGATACAGAAAAAATAAGTAAATCTAACCTTACAATTAACAGACTTTCAATTGGCCTCTAAATATAGAATCCTCTCATTTCTTATGAATCATAACCAACTATAAACCACGTGAATAAAATAATTGTTATGGTAACGATATGAGGCTTTGGGGAGAACACAAAAACGCAAAACCTCAACACTTTAAGGCAAATGTACGTGACAAAGTTGCTATCCTTTTTGTCCTTTTTAAAAAACGTCCGAGGTCGCCGATATTCATTATAATTACACAGAGCCTCTTCTAAATGCCTATTATTAGAGGTCTTGCAACATCTCAGCTATCTAACTTAGACACATACTTTCCGCTGGGATCACAGCTTAATTATAATGTTTCTAAACGGTGGTAATTAGAATTGGGAAATTAATATCATAATATCAAGACACTTAAATTGCACTATGTTAGCGCCCGTGGTACTTTAATAGAACATTAATTAGTCTCATACATATTGGGTGCGAACTATCTATTTTTGCGAAAGGTGTCTTCAACTCAAATAGAGCCTACTACCTATTGGTCAAATAAAGATGAAAACTAAAATTGTCGACCTTGGTGTACACCAAGTACATATGCAAGACTATTTTTACCAATAAATCTAATGTTGGCTTTGCACAGGTGCCTGCAAATTATAGCACTATATCGTGAATTCGTTTTAAAACCATGTAGAATATTCATTATCGACGTGGTATTTAGTCAAAAATGGTTTTGAGAGGTTTAACTATTAATAGATCTTTTTGAGAAATGAGGAATTTTACTGCCCAATATTAACGTCGCAACTTGTTAATATTCAAAATTACTAGTGTATAACAAATAATGCAGAGGGGTTGTGGGTATAAAAATGCGCTATAAATTTACCTAACTGTCATAAGCACTAGCAAACCAATAGTTAAGGGCACCATATTCAACAACTTGCCATCACACTTCGCTGAACCATACAGAGTAGTTGAGATACGCCGTACAATGGGCTAAAAGTCCAAGAAAAATAAGTATGGCTAGCTTGAGAGGTGAAAAATACAACATGTTTTTACGTCAGCATTTGGAAGAGCGCAATTACGTAAGTAGTGCGCGACCAAATAATAAAAGCTTTAATTAAAGCGAACTCTAACAGGCATTCCAAAAAGCTATTTGATAACATAATCCACTGTTGCTTTGCACGACAAACCCTCCCCGAATTGGAACGAAGCGAGTTCTTCGCATAATCACCGGATGGCGCACGTAAGTGAGTATACTGACTGTTTACTATTCTTAATAAAGAAATAGGTGCAATGTAAAATCAGCAAACAACTGATGGTGTTTTACTGCTCATAACAGGTGATTTTCATGATGGGTATTTTCCTCGTACCAAGAAGAGTGATATGCGATGACAGGTATGCGAAAAATTGGTACACATGAAAAACGTGACCTTAATAGCTGTGACACTTGTTGGCAAGTTTAGAAAAGTCTGTCCGGATAGGCTCACGACTGCAGATTTTTCGACCTTTTCCAGCATCAAATCTGCAATCCGATAGGTAAAGAGGACAGCAACATTAAGCCATTTCATATATCCAGAATTTTCGACGGGTGCTACGGCGAATCTTGATACGAGGGTAGAAGTATCAGATTAGGAACGCAAAATTAAAAGTGCAAGCCCAGATAACGAAAAGAAAAGGAAAAAATAAAAAAGGCTAAAATCAAATACTACATTAGATTGCGGGCGGTCAACAGATGTATTTAGCTGCTGTAAAAAATTATCGTATAGTTTCAAAGTAAAGGCAATAATCCTAAAAACATACTGGAAATTTTCGAAAGAAATTAGTCGAGCGAAAATAGGACAAGAACTGCTTAAACAAACATCTATCGTTCTTTATAGGTACACAGTAAAACCTTTTAAAATAATGAAGAATTATCCAAGTTATGAATACGAAATAGTAAATAGAGAACCTGCTTTGCGAATTCAGCTTCTCCGAAAAAGCCTGCATCTCTGTTAATACGAGTCCTAGACGGCGCTGCATGCACGGTGGCAACGACAACTAGCGTACTGATTTTCCTAGCGCTGTTTGCGGTTTTAGGCGGTAGTGGCTGCAACTAAAAATGTAAACCAATTAAATGACGGCGCAAACAATAAACGCAGGTGCAGTGCTTTCAAGAGTAATTAACACTATTTCGAGTGTTCTTTCTGGTGTTCGCATATCATAGACGTGTTTTGGCTTGTATTTCGCCAATCTACGCAGCTGGTGGAGGCGCAGTCAAGACGGTTTTAACCTTAAATGGCAATTCAGTCAGCAGGAACTTTAGGGCCTTTCACTTAGCAACAAAGAAAACTTCTTTATCAATTAATTCTAGTTTTTTTCTTTTTATAGTGCTGGTGACCGGCCGAATTTATTGCGGCATTGTAATATACTATGATGCTGCTTCCAAGGGGCCAAGACCTTTTCGGGAAGCAAAAGTGGGGAACCAGACCTGTTTGTCATTCGTTTCAAAGCAATAGATCCGCCAGATCGGGCAATATTAACTTGAGGCATCCGATTGGCGCCCATTATTTCTCCCTCGGTGTAGCGGAGGCCAGAACCATCTTTGGGGATTTAGGTAAGGTTCTAAGATGTCGCCAGAGCATAGTCGAATAGGCTCAGGACAACGGTTTTAGTAAGGTAGTGTTGCTATCGAAGACTGGACTAGGCCCGGGGTAACGGATTTAAAATTGATTCTTATCAGAAGGGGAAAGGGTTTGCAAATGTCGAACGGGAAGCTTCTGGCGGATACAGCTCTGGGTAGCTTTGCAAGTGTTAGAGCTTAAAACGCTTTTTTTACGGGCGAAGAATTTCGCTTATATACCCCTTTTTGGCAAAATATCAGTTGGTCTTATCTTATGTGGTCGCCTGAGAGGAAACTGCGTTGTAGTGATATGTAAGGGCGTACGTGACTAATGGAACGTTTTACGTCTATTCGAATTTTGCCGTGACTTACGGTTAATGCGCCAAATATAGCTACAGTGCGCTGCTTGCATGATTAAATATTTCTTGTGTCGATTTAATTCGTCATAACCTGGGGGCTAACTGCTATTTGTGACGAACTTTGCGGCGTTCAAATTCCAAGGCAGTAAGGGCATTTCAAAATTAATGTAGGCTGACGCTAAGGTAGCAAGCTGGTCTGGTAAATGTATTTTTTATTAATGTTATCAGAAACTTACTGTATAATTTTAGTTTGTGCAATGCAGATCTCACGAAACGAAGTAATTTTCATATCTCAGCGGTGAGCACCGTATTCATATTTCCCATTTCTAAAGACGTTGTGCCCTACAGGAACCTTCAACTACAGCACTGGTTCCCAAAGCTACAGGTGGCGCCCAAAAGTAACTATAGTTATTTTTATATCTTTCAATTATGTGTCAATAATCCTTTTATTTCAGACTTCGGCCGTCTTCCTATTAAGTAAGCCGACTCCTTTAAGCTGGTTACATGTCATAAATGGGGTTCTACCGGTAACTATCAGCAACAAAAATGTTCGAAACCTTTTTACGATTAGTTCTACGCTGTACGTTAGGTTTCTGGCTTGTTTAGCCAAAGAATAAGTTGAAACTTATTCTCTAGTTTTCTGAAATTTGATACTCTAGTGTTGTTGAACAGAAAAAAGGTAAAATAATAAATTTAATACTAATCCATGGTTGAATTGGGAATCCTGCTTTTCGAAAAGCAAAAATTGCTAGTAATAAACATCAATCTATGCAGTTTTTTCTCGGGTAACAGACTGTTTACTTCTTTTTCTTTTTCCTCTTTGTCTTCTCTCTTTTTTTCTCTTTTCTTTCTTTATTAGTTTTCTGCGAATTTTCAATCTTTCTTACAGTTCAATATCGCCACTTCCTTTTTTTTTGTTTTTTAGGCAAGCAGTAGTTTGTAGCTCATGTACCCAATGTGTTCCTTCCTGTTCCATTTACACTTTTTATTAATGAGTTTGCAGAAAACTTTTTAAAGAAAATTACTATATCTCAACAAATAAATGCGAAATTATGTGTAGTGATGTAATCCACAAGTAGCAAACTTTAACGAGCCCCACCAGACCGGAAAATGCGTATAGGGCGCCCTAAATAAAAACAACAATAAAAACAGTAGTTAATATTCTTGTCTACTATAGGCAGTTAAATTGCTAGCAATTTTTAAACAGTCGGATGGTAAATGTTTACAATATGGGTAATAAAACAACACAAAATACCACAGGCAAGCAACACCTTGGCTGAATTAATGTATTGCCCCTTGGCCAGTCGGAAAGAATTCGCTACTATAAGTGCGAAAAAGAAGAAGAAGAGAAAATCGCTGAAATCAACGCAATGATGCGGTACAGCAAGACTCTCAAAGGTGCGCCCACTAGACCCTTATTTGAATACGATTTAGTAAGCCAAAAACAAACAAATTTTCCGGTAATTTACAGGGTCTACACAAGTGACGTATTCAATGCCAAGCACATCCAGCTCACAAGTTGATTAGTTGTCGACTGCCTACGACCGAATTCTAAAAAGTACGAAAAAAAAATACGTTGTAAAGAAAAAAAGGTAGTGGAGGTACAATAAATAAAAATAGTAAAGTCACAGCTGGCTATGGCATCAAAAAGGCGATGTGTTATTATTGCTTATTAGGTTACTTGCAGTTTTGAAATTGCGTGTTGTAAACATACTTAATTGCATGAAAACAAAATATGCCGCAATATTGTATAAGTTTATTTTATATTAAGTAATTTAATAGCACACCCGGGCGGTGAGTAGTTTAACATTGACTTCTGCCCCTAAATTGCACGTTTCGGCGACTGTGAGCTCATGTGACAGCAGCTAGCTGTCAGTTTTGTATGTTTTTCAGTTATGGTGTATTTACTGCAGCGACAATTCGGATTGTGGTGTTATGTCCCATACCCCAAATATCTATCTCCAGAAGCAATTAGAAAATTTATCAAGTATGTGATAATAAAACTTTTTCATTGTCATTTTTTTTATAAGAACTAGAATTTCAGTATGTAGGTGTTACCATCAAATAATCCTCTTAGAATAAATGTTGCCGGCGCCTTTGCTTATAAAGTTATGTTTAGTAATATCTATTACCAGCAATTAACCAGGCGTTACTTTGAAATTACTACACGAGCAATAAGCCCCAGAAAAACCGTGACGAATCGGTAATTGCACATTAATTTCGTCCTCCTAATTTGCGTTTCTGCGCTAATACCTTCAATAAACTTCGGTCGCTAATAGTAATAATTGCAGGGAAGAGACCTTTTCCGAGTCCAGATTTGCTTACCATAAGCTGATGCAACGCATTAGCACCACCCCTCGGCTCTTCCTTATTTGTGGGGGCAATGCTAATAACAGACTGCGTTTTATTAGCTGCATAGCCGTCACAATAATTACCGTGCTTCCTTTCCCTTTTGCTCGGTTTTGAGCTGGCAACTGGAGTGTTATCGCCTTCCTATCGGCTAAATCTAGAATTTTGCGGAAAGTCAACTAGATAATATCTTTTCAAAGTTCCTGCTGGTAGCAAAGGTAAGGGCGTGTTGTTGAGCAGGAAAATAGCTAGGGCAATAAAACTGATCTTATTCCACAAAGGCTAGTAAAATTAGCGGATTGTTAAAATTTGAACTCACTGCTATGATATTGCATCTGCCAGCAGCTCTGGTTGATCTTGATTTGTGTTTTAAAATCATTATATAAATAAATTAACAGAATAGGTTACAGTTTAATAGTTAAAAATATTAATATTGCAGGATATAACAAACATGTTTAATAAAATAATTATTTATATGTCACGATAAGAGTTAAATGGGTTTTAGGTGAACATGAACGACTTAAATTTGGAACAGGTTGCATTTGAGGCAGTAATTGAAAGGAACTGATTATGGATTGCTTTCACAGTCGTCCTCTTCTTCCTCTTATTATAGGTTGACAACCTGTTATTATCGCACTAGATACGTTTTTCTAAGCCATCTTCACACGCAGGCTGGGCAGGTGGCTAGCTCATTGATAGGAAGAATGTCCTTCTGAAGGTGTCACGACCACCAAAGGTGTTCGTATGATGGCCGCAGAGCGTGAGAAGTAACCGATGTCTGGAAGTCGCTTCTAGAGTTTGATGTCACCATTTTCGAATGCCCTCCAGAATCCTTCCAATTTATCTTCTCGCTTGGCTAGGTACAGTCGTTTTTTTTTATTTCCAAAATTCTTCTTCATTTTTGTGAGCAACTGGCTCATTCTGTCTGCCAGTTGCTTTTACTCCTTTACTATTGATTCCATGTCGAAACAGCTTCTTTACTGGTGTTGGAACTAACCTGGTTTAGTTAAGTAGTATTTACCAATTTCCTGATTCCAACATCCAATTTCTTAGCGGGACGTATGCCGCTGAAGATTTTTAGCAGAATGTATGCTGTTAAAAATTATTCTCGCCCCTGTTGGCGTAGGAGGCTTTTCCTTGGCGACGTCTCAATTTGTTCTTCTTCCTAATCTGTTTACAGATAAGTACATACCAATCTTGTCGTGAGTCCTCCACAAATTTGCGTATAGAAGTGGCAGTTGATCCAACTCGCCCAAAAGCTGGTATCCGGTCCGGTTGCCCAATTGCCCAAAGATCGGATCCTTTCTGCGTGTTTCCGGACTCTTGATTGATGCACCAGTGTCTGTTTTTTCCAATTTTCAGTTTGGAAAGACCAATTTTCCTCCAATTAGTCCAGCTTCCAGTAAACGGGGAGTTGTAGGCTCTTAGGACCAATGTCCGAGATCCTTTTGAATCCCAATTCCTCCGGTCCAGTTGCCCAAAGTTCAGCTCACGCTCGAAGGACGAATGTCCGCGATGCTCCTTGAATTTATGCAAGCCTTCGATTTGCGTAGTTCTGGGAATTACTTCTTGCACTCGTTCAGGACGCACTTCGGAACATAAATTGTACAATATTATGTAACCAGGTTGTTTACCGAAAAGGGCTTACACTTGAGGGAAGGAGTGCAAGGATTTAAATAAAATGTGACTGGAGTAGCCAGGCCTAACTACCCCTTAGACATTCTTAGCCTGCGTCGGTCACAAGTGAATACACCTCAGAGTTTAGAGGTATATTAAAAATTATTAAACAAATACAGTCTTCATATACAATTGCATGTGTGCCATGTTGCTGCTTTTTGAACTCAAAACTTAGTATTGGTATAGGCACAAAAACATGACGTTCGCATAATAACACTGCGCCGGTCAACAATGTGTGTAAATCTGACCTAGTGATAATATTAAATATGCGGTAGTCGGCATAAAACTTCCTTATCGTAACGTAACTCGACCCAGTAAGCCAATGGTAGCTGAGTCGTATATACAAATATAATTGGCACATGCCGTGATCTAGTTTTTATATTCTAATTGACACATTTTTGTGTCCGTATAATTTTACTTAATTTTACTTATTCCATGTTCAAGCATTAGTTTGAACAACAGTCAATAAAAATAAATATGCAAATGTAATAATTATGCATAAATTTGCTATCAAATTACTTTTGTAAGTAATGCAAACAGTTTTAGTACATTGTCAATTTGATATGGAATTGCAACACTGTATAACAGTGAGCATATTTACATGACACATGTTAATACTTACGAGAGTCACATAAACTATATGAAATGCATAATTCATTTAAAAGTAAGAGGTACCTGAAGTGCAAGATTACACATGGTAAACTAAATGCGAGAAGATTAAAATGTGTTGAAGTAAAGTGTCAAACTGTGACAGTTAGAAGCCATAGGAGGTACAAATACCCTCAATGTGAAAGTTTTTGTACGACTGCAATTTGAGGTTTTCAAGAAGCAGATCGGGGCTGATATATGGTATCCCCAGGAATTGTGGAGGAGTAACCTGAATTGTTACGGGTTTCTTGGTTTCAAAGAGGAAAGGGAGACCAAGCAGCAAGCGAAACATCTGGAGGTCGCATTCCTTTGCCGTACTTAGCTGCAGGCAGAAGAATCTAGAGAAGGTGTTGAAAAGCAGTTCGGTGGAGCAGCTGCGCTTATCTGGCTTATACGCTTGTAAATCTCCGATAGACAACCCAGATTACGCGGCACGGAACCAAATTACTTATATTACCATCCCTTCTATTGCCAAAATCCGGCTTCGCCTAAAGAGCAGTGAGATAAGAGAACGCAAACCAACCATCATTTACTTGATGTAAATATGATATAATAGATATTATAATTGAACGTGAGTGGATAAATGGCCCCCGGAAAGAATCTCACTAGTAAAAAAGTCTCGGAAAAAGCGCCCCCCCCCCCCCCGAAAAAACTCCAGGAAAACCCAAGACTACCAAATGTAAGAAACAAAATATTGTTTGTACCATGTGAAGATATTGATATTATTAGTATTACTATTATTATTACTAAAACGGGGACGGAATTGGTTGCCACTCTGATACATACGCTAATGTGAGCAATGAGTCGGGAGTTGAGTAGAAAGTTGGTAACAAGTCTGTCAATTCCATTCCTGTTGATGAGGCGTGGCGTGGTTGCTCGAGACTGAGCCTGCTTGGCTTAAAACCGAAGCAAATGTAATGATCTGCGCGAGCTTGTTCCTGCACCTGCAAAGGTGCAACGAGATAAATCGTGAAATAAAGCAGAAGATCGAGCTAGCAAAAGCAGATCGCTATTCGCAGCAATGTGAAGAAACGGAAACATATAAGGAGCTGCATAATATTTTCCACCTGCCGAAGGAGGTGAAGGAGATTGCAGAAGTGCGGAGAAGGAGAGGATACGGAAAACTTGACGCTTATACAGGGGACCTTATCCTCGAACCAAATCAGCAACTGGAGGTGCGGAAGCGCTACATGGAGCAGCTCCCTTCAGGGCAGCCGTCGATAAAGTGGTAGTGGTCAATATCATAGCCAACGTCTGGTAACGTGCATATTTAGCACAAGGTAAAGAATGAAAGGGGTTAACAAAGGAATAGAAATAAACAGTTTAAATATAAATGCGCACATTATTCTTATAGCAGACAATCCTAACGGGCTGTAGACTAGACCATTGTTAACAGAGTAGCAAGTGAATGTAGAGGGTTGTTAGGTTAATTTATGTCCTTAACGCCACTTATGGCAATTAGTAAGTCTTCAACATGTTGGGTTGGTACGATGCTGTACTCCCACCCAATAATTTACAAACGTATACTCGTTTACAGTGGATAGTTACATTATTGGGGATTCGGCAACACACGTATTCTAAATTATTGACAAATTCGTATACCTAGAGATGATTGGATAACCCTAATCGTCAACTTTCGATAGAGGTTATGGCGTTTAAAGGGGAAGAAAGCGCAATGAGTTTGAAAATGACTTTTCCATCCAGTCTCGTATTTTGATTGTTTTTAGGTCTTCCTCTACAGTTTCCTTCCAAGGATGTTTCACTTCAATATTCTCCTCGTTCCTATGGCTTCCTCTTGAGGATAATCTTTGCCATCCTTTGGATGTGCCAATTCACCGTATTCTTTGTGCCGAAGTTATTATTTTTGGTTTATCATATAGATTAGTCGTCTCTTGGTTTATTTTTTCGTCCACCCTTCTTCTGTTTGTTTCCATTCATATATTACTCTCAAAAATTTTCTTTCGCATCTTTCAATTATGTCTTGATCAATTGTTTTCAGTATTCAGACTTTACAGGCGTAGGTTACTGTTAGCCATAATATTGTCTTGTCGATCTTTTTTTTTTGCACTTCTCGACACAGGATTAGGTATAGCATTGACTGCCCTTTACCATTCTTGCATTTACCTCTGGAATTCGCATTTTTCTGTTACTACCACTCTAAAGTACGTAAATGTTTCTGTCGATTTTTCAAAATCGCCGTATACTTCTATGTTTAATAGTCTAATAGATATTTTAGCTTACTTATTAAATTAATTTTGTTGCTTTCTTAGTTTTGCATTTTTCTTCTAACCTCCCCACATCATAATGTTGATCTTCTCAGGCCCGCTTTGTCTCTTCATTTTATCCTTGCCAACATTCTAAATTTTATCCTTTTTAGAAGATGATCTCTCTCATAGTTCTAATCTTTATAATTTAAATTCGTAGTTGGTCGTCTATTAGAACGCAATCGATTTGGTTTGGAAATATCCAAGCCTCTTCATGAATTTCGTTTAGTAGGAACTGCGCACTTCTGATGACAATCCTTTTCGACATCGTAACATAAATTAATGTCTGCTAGTTACGAGTGTAGTTATTTTCGGGGCTAATTTATTATTCCTGGATTTGAATCAGCCCGCAAATTTACACGCTGGCGAGTTGCCAAAAATTTCGCAACGCACCTTCTGTCTAAAGGTTGTGGATCAGGAACACGATACCGAAAGAAAGAGAGGCGATAGGTGGGCTCTTTTACGTGGAGTGGTCACACACACTCGTTTGTAAATACAAAACATCCAAATGTTACAATCGGACATGCAAACAAAAATAAACAAGTATTACATTTAGCAGTACGTAATCGGAGTGATTGTACTTACAGGGGGTTTTGCGCCCCTTCGCGTCGGTCTCACGTAGCGTCTAGCAGAGTATTTAGATCAGAAACAATCTTCAAATGCACCACCTATGATATACCTATAAAACTCCTGCAGCCTATTAGCCGAATGCTAACTAAACCAATGAGCTACAACTTATGTCAGTGCTGCCCTCGCAAAAATCTGAAATCACAAGAAATTTGTGAAAAATGAACATCTCATGGCTATGTAGATGGGCTTTCTAGAATCACTGATCAACTAGGCGCTTATCAGGTTAAGGATCAGGGATTATCTTGCTGGATGATCGCGAGTCCAGGTACGATTGTACTATCAGCGGTACTAGGTTGGCACCAACCCCACAATAAATGAAGGACACCGACTGAAACAACAAAGCTCTCTACAATCAATATACAATGAAACTTCACCATCGAACTGCATATAATGTCCACTGCGAAGCTAATCAAGTAATAATATCTATTACAGCTCTCATTATATCATTATTTCGATAAATGCACATAATTACCACGGGTAACTTGAAAAATCACATCAGAGCACCCGCATTGTAAAAATGTCACCCTTGTGGTATATCAGATTTCACAACATTCACACATGGACGCTAGGCCCATTGAGATTTTAAAACTACCCCCGGTCCCTTAATATAACTTTAGGCACGGTTTAATTCTAGAAATATTTAGAACGTATTATATTTCAGCGGTTGGATTAGTTAAATGCCCATACTTATACGAATACTAATAAATGATAGAATATTTTCAAACAACTCACAGAACACAAAAGTAAATATTACAGCATATACTACAATAACAGAAGTTTAATGTGAATTGCGCAAACATAAAAGAGCGAAGTCCATTAAATAAGCTGTTAAAATTGCTCTAATCCAAACAAGCTGTGGAAACTGTTAACTCCCATTAGCGAATAACCTTCTAAGCAAATTAATAAAGTTTGGAGACAAATTTAGAAGTACCGTTCGATTGCTCAACGAATTTCCAATTATTTCCCATCAAGCATAACCAGTTTTAACGGAAAGTGCACGACCTTCACCAATTAAAGGTCGCAATTCTAACACATCCAACTGCGATCTGCTTTACCCATCTGCTTACGCCTCTATGGTCCGTCTTGCTCTTAACTGCAAGGATCTTCGCAATGCCCATGCATTTGGCAACCCAAGCAATGGGCTCCTGCAGCCTGCAACCGATCGGGGGAAGTGAAGGAACTATCGGCACGCTTTGAATCGAATAACTTGAAATGCAAATGAATCAAATACTACGGATTTTTACGACTGGAGTGACCGCATTTTACGCAAATTACAGCCGAGGATTGTGCAAGCGGCCTGCGTGCCAAAGCTGCGTTCGTCGACAAGGTCAGAGCGGAGGATTTTGGTTCGATGGTGTTCAATATTCAATCGATTTGGAAAGGTTGTGGAGAATTTGAGTATATTTGAAAAAATCGATTTCCAATTTTCTGCGTCACAGCTTGGCGGCTCCTTTTGTTGTTTGCTTTGCTACAGCCTCCGGTTGCAAGCTCAAGGAGCTGTTAATCCAAGGCTCTTTTACGTTGCCCCGAAATTTATAATTCAGAGTTTTTCTTTAATTGCTTGTAATTGTCAACTAATAGAAAATCGAAACCGATATTCTCTGTAAGTCTGGGTGTCTACCGTCTACTAATAGCATATTGTGACCAAACTGCACCCATGCAGATTATGTAGATGACAATTACAGTATATTCCCAATCAACAACATTACAATAACACCAGCAACGATATCTGACATATTACAGCTATCAACAACCGGCAATGCAGGTCGCAAACCAAATAGTTTTTCCTCCTTTTCCAGTAGAAAAAGTCAACGAGGGGCTACTAGCGACCAACAGTTAAAAAAACTAAGAAGTCTCGAAACAAAGGTTAAATATCAATGACTTTAGGTTTAATTGTACAGAAAAACCTAATTATCAAAAGTAAAACCATTTATGAATTCTATTCTACAGTTTGAGCCACGTATGTTAAAAGAGATATTCCACAGTGTATGAGATGTCAAAGACTCGGCCACACAAAAAGTTTTTTACGAAAACTGCAAGTCATCTAACTAAAAAATGTTCAATAAACAAACAGAAAATAAAGAGGTTGTGACTAAAACCGTTAAGTTGATTTTAGTACGTGTATTATCTACAAAGAACTTCAACAAATGATGTATCCTAAGCTCAGAGGCAGGTATAAAATGAACAAAGATACTAATCTTAACAGAGCAGTAATAACTGGTCCTTCGCCACTACTTTTCAAATTCCTCTAGAAGATTATGTTAACGAGAATGAAGCCAATAATAGAGCAATTCTCAATTCCGTTTAGTAAGCATAGCACAGTAGAACATAACCAAGTCAAGAACGCTCTTAAAGGAAAGCGATATTATTTGATAAAGTATGGCAAGATGGTCTGTTCTTCATTTATATGAATAGGAATTGTTACAATGATACTTGATTGTTCCTCAAAGAAGTGTGTTGGGTCCCATTTTATACTATTATACATTGCAGATCTCCTAAAAAATGAGACCAACTAATATCGACCACTTTGCGTATTATGCCGTTGTATTAGCATCGTACTCTAACCTTCTAACTGGCACGAGAGATCTATAAGGTAATTTAATCAAAATATAGTCGGGGTTAAAACGCTGAAAAAGAGATTTATTTATTTATTTATTTAATTCGTACTCAGCCAACAGCCGTTAGGCCAATTATAGGCGTCGCTGTGCAGTTATGAGGACTTCCAACCCCACTAACGACTGCCATGATGTTGTTATGACCGCCGGGACCAACTTTTTTCCGTGATAGCCGTACCACGAGGCGCCAAGAGATGCAGTCGTGGAACTCCCATCCAAGTTCTGACCAGAGACAGCGTTGCTTAACTCTGCTGATCGAACGTGGACGCTTGTTCAAGCTACACTACTCGGGACCTTTGATGATTGTTCACCAATAACGTGCAATAAGCAACAACTTCGTCCTTCGCACCATGTAAAATACCTCTGCTTGTATATCTATTGTAGGACCTATATGAATCTATAAAATCCAACTCTGTGGTTCTGTCACCAAGAGCAATTCGTATATGCGGGTATAAATATGTGTTGTGGTTGCATATCTGCGTCTGTCACATTTCCATCGCTAACGATCGAGGGGAGTTCGTCCCCGGGCAACGATACCTCCTTATGTCGTCACCATGTCTTCATGGCAGAGATCAGCAGGTATGCAATTCGCACTAGTCAGTGTTTCGTTTCACTGTTTTAGTATTCTTTGAAATATTAAGGTATTTATACCTGTTTTCCACATAATTATGAACATTCTTGCTGTGTGGTTTATTTATTAACGATATCAAACATTTTCTTTTGTAACTTTTCTATTTCCAATGCAATTCTAAAAATGTAAAAAATATTTACTTAGGGTAAGGACACGTATGTGGTGAATCCAAAGGTTTCAGAAGAAGGTACTTGTGTCATAGTATTACATACACGTCTGACTATTTGATCCATAATGATGTTAGAGAGGCAGGAACTTAAGCTGTCACCCTGTCTGATGCCGGCTGGTATATTAATTTCTTGCGTTAGGTCGTGGTCGGATTTGATGTGTAGTAATATAGAAAATACAATTGAGAAAAGGCAACGCAAATGAAAATAAACAAATTCAAACCCGTTCAGGTAAATAAGTTCGCGACTTTTACAAGCCAACTGATTCCATACCTAAATGATTGCCCTTGATCAGGTGAAAACACTAGCACATTAAGAAGCTACTCACAACAGACGGATTTTTTATAACAAATGTGCCAACGACTAATGAAGGTAGCAGCCGCAGTACGAGTATAAAGCTAAGATTTCGATTATCCAACAGGTTTCGATATGTAAACTAGAAGTGGGATTTGGAAGAATATCGACTCAAAGAAGATAGGTGCAAAGAATGTGGTAAACCGAAGCACTGTCACAAATAATTCTAATAAACATTTTCGAACAAACGTTACTAACAAAGAACCGACCCGACGGAATAAAGAGAACAGTAATTCGTACTCTTCCCATGGATTTTGTCAGTCACGCAAGTACAGTAATTAATGATGACCACATTAAATGCTATTTAATTGATTTAAACGATTTGTTTGTGAAAGTATTCTCATCCAAAAGATTATTTACAAGAAAATAAAAGTTTCAGCTACAAATAAGTACTAACTACACACGTTATTTGTAAATGTTAAGTTCAGGTTATATTAAATTCGTGAACATTTTTAGGAAAAGCCATAAGCGTTAATTCCATATAACTTCGAAAAAATGTTGTTTACAGTTGTACATCTAGTTCATCTAGTGTTTTTTCACAATTTATATTAAGATATAGTATGCTTCTTCAGTTACTTATTCTAGAAGCCTAAGTCCCCTTTGATCATTACAAATATTTTCATTTAAATCGTAGTAGCTTTTTTATTGCTTTCCCAGAGCTGCAGAAGACAATCATTTTAATTTCACTTATTCTTCTTCTTCATTTGGTAGATCTGGGGTCTTCATTTTATACAGCTTTACACGTGAAACCTAGTTTTCAAGCCGCTATAAAGGTCAGTCTGTGTTCCTAGGGTATTACATTTCTATTTTGACCAATTTGTTGGAATGCATTTTATCTAAAGTACGTGCGCGTTTCAGAATTTTCTTTTATGCCTCCTGAATTTAACTATTATTTCGGCATCGGGTACTCAGTCAAGATCACTACGAGTATTGCCTTTAATATTGTGACGTTAGCGCCTGCCGAAATCCGTTCTTTTAGGCATTGCAATGCGTTCGAATTTGGACTTCTCTAGAAATCGCCACAATCAGGTAAATGCATCTCCAAAAGACGCGAAGATGAAGATAGCGCAATTAAGTGTTGCTCTGCGTGAATGCACGACCTCCTTTCTTTTACGCATTGCTGCACGAATTTCAGCATAGATAAGAAGGATTGGTAAGGTATAAAGGCAAGGAACGCACGCTGTTGGAGGAACTTGAAGTTGCCGTCCCTGACCAGCTATCTGCTCTGGGCCCTCCTGGGACCGAATCCTGGCCCTGTCCGTGTCACTTGATTCCTGAAAACAATATTTTCTAGAAGCAACCCGAATTCCTGTTGGAGATCGAAGTGGTTTGTTGAATAAGCTCCTGTGATCTCTGCAATACTCCTCGAAACAAACCTTAACGTGGCTCGTGGAGTATTCGCCTGTGAAAGCTTTGGACATAATTTCCCTTCCAAACTGACCCCGTCCATAGCTTAACGGGGCTCGTCGAGTAGACGCCTGTGAAAGCTTTAGACATCATTCCCCTTCGAAACCGACCCCGCCCATAGCTTAACGTGGCTCGTCGAGTAGACACCTGTGAAAGCTTTGGAAACCGCTTTCCATTAAAGCTCACGTTGCCTACTGACTAAGTACCTGGTGCTTTAAAACCTTCCTGAAACAATCAATACGAAAGAATTTAAACTTATTAAGAGCTTAGCTCGTTTATGAAGACGCTATTTGCAAGCTTCCAACAACCGGTCGGGCTCTTAACTCAGAGCTTGACTCACCTGTGGGGACGCTCTTTGCTAGCGTCCAGCTATCTCCTGCAGAGCCCTTTCGTCAAAATACAAACTCCCCTAAGCAATTTAGACCCGTAACTTAAATCTTAGGTTATTGCTATAATTGCAAGAAATATTACTAAGTACACAGTTATCACTTTGCCTATAAAACACCTTTAGGGCACTGCAGTTTAGCTTCAGCGAGGTCTGCCCCCGCCCCACGTAAAGTTCACATAAAAAACTCTTGAATAAACAAGAAATTTCGCCCCTTTTATTAAGCACTATAACTGACAGTTTTTCTTGTGTTTACAGCTTCGACCGTATGACGCCATAAATCACGGCAATCGTTGCAGCGATCTCGATCCGTCTTCCGAAGCCATCCGAACCAAGGAGGTAAAGTGGGTTGCCTAGCTAAGCAGGCATTCGCTAGCCAGTTGGCTGGATGAAAATCATCTTTTACTGTAAACTACACGGAATATTATATTTCATTTAGTATTTAAATTGTATATAGACAACAAAATAGATCCTGTTATTTTATGTGTACTTGGTCTGTATATTTGAGTTGACTGCACTGAACCCTGGCGTTTCCGTCTATCCGGCGAACTGAGTTGTATCAGTAAGTAATAGTGATATTCGAACAATAAATAATAAGATACAACCGTTTCAATATCTTCATCTCGTTTGTTTTTACCAATATCTTGTAATTTTTAGCTTTAGTTTTCATACTAGATTACCATAGCTAGATACTTGGACAGTTGGTTTGTTTTATATTACCAGTTTACACCACACCGGTTGTCGTGATCTGGCCAGACGTATTGCTTTGTCTATAGATGTGTTTGAAACGTTTACAATTTTAGACTGGTAATTTTGAATTTAGCTTTGGTTCATTAACTTGCACCAAAGTAAGCTCAGATCCCAAAGTCTGTTTACTCAAATGTATAAACACAGAATTAACAAATGTATAAATATACAATTTATTGTTCTTAAATATTTTACAAAATAAATCTTATGTAGGTGCAAAGAAATATATATACATAAATACGGTAAAAAAATTAATTCGGGTAACTGGGGCACCATTCGCTGCTTCTGGGTGGTCTGCAATCCAACGTACAAACCTGCTCGCTCTGTTCCTGTCTCTGGATTGAGTCAAAGTCGCGCTGTAGTTCTAACGCGTAGCAGTTCTAAACGTTATTTCTGAAACAAAGTAAATGTCATTAAGTACAGTGAATACAGGTTTGACGATGATCTCTGGTCGTGAATTTAGTCGGGTAGGTACTGGTGACTTCTCAAGAGATTTTGGGTTAAAGCAAGCGCCCCTAGCACAGAGCCCGAGACTAGGCGGGTCACTAAGTCCATTCATGTTCAATTTAACCATACACCTTATGACATTATATGTTAAGCAGTCGACGCTGTGATAATAAAACCGACGAAGACAATCTACAATGATTATTACATAATATGAATACAACCTCCAATAGGTATAATGTGGGGGTAACCTCCAACAAAATACAAGCACATCTCTGATCAGCTCAAAACTCTCGGCGATTTGTAGTCGTTGCTAAGAATCAGGCAATGATTCTTAATATTATGCAATGAAAAAAAATGAAGCAATATACAAAAAAGCACTAGTCGTCAACCACAGCAACAAAAAGATGCAATTGAACTCACAGTCTAAGTAAAACTTACTTACCGTGCTCGGTTTCTAGCTTATACTAACCTATCCCCGACCAGATATTGCTCGGGTCAAATAACACATAATATACCAGTAGTAGGGATTAATAATGAGACTTTAATAGTTCAACTGCTTGTTAGATCATCTTTAAGTCCGGTCGTCATTTTAAATTTTGGGCTCGATCCGGCCCTGCCTGTTCTCTGCTTTGAAGGCATTTTAGGCATTTGTACCTCGCAGTCCGTGTATCGGTTAAAATTAATTCAGATAGTCACCCTTTGTTATCAGAATTTCATTTTTAAATTCAGCCTTTGTTCTTTGTTGCCTGCAAGGCGGATGCAGATTATCATTTCCCAGTATTTCGCTAGTCCGAGAGATTTAACCTTCGAGTCCCGTGTGAATTGTCCAGTCAGCTGTCCTGCGATTCTGTTGAAATTTTCCGTTACCTTCCTTCGTCTTCGCATATGCAAGAGAAATATGCATATAGGACGCGTTGGTAGCCGTTGGGTTTAGCCGCGGTTTGAAATTCAGTCCCGACTCGATCTTGAAGTATACAGCACGTATTTCTAAGATCGCACCCCCTGACGGCTTCGCGTAATGCCGCCGTTGGGGGTGGCTTTGTTCTCGTTTCCGTCTTCTGCGTTAATTTATGTGTTTCGTTATTGTTGGTGCCTTATGAAGGAGTCGTATGCTATCGGTACGAGGGAATATCAGTTACAACAGCCGTGGGGAATTGAAGTGAAGCAAGTTTTAGTTAAAACGTGGTTGGAGTTCTTTATCGTCGGAAGATTGCAAGATCTTCTAAGTTGTCGCCATGGGCGGATTTGTTCACGGACTCCTAACCAAACCATCGTTAACTAAGCATGACGTTATCGTTCTCGCATGTCGAGGGCTTTGCCCATTACCGCTGTGTACGTCGTCTACCCGTCTCGAGGGGATTATGATTGCATTCTACCGACCCCGTTTGCTGTCGTTACCATCTTTAATATCAAGGCTGAGTTCCGCATTCCATCTACTCTGGGATTCCCCGTTCCCGTTGTCGTTCATTTCTTCACGCATCTTAAGGCAGGTGCTTGGAAGGCAAAACACCCTACCGCGCCGACCGTCGATTACAGCCAGCTGAACTCCTACAAGGTAAACCATGCTTGTATTTTATGAAACTGTCGTGTATAACCTAGTGTTCTTTTCATCAAAAAGTGTTGAACATTCCGGCTTAATATTACTGCTATAGTTAGCATTGTTGTTCGTATTGAAGTAACTTGTAACGTAAATTAGTAACTAAAGTTTATTGTTGTTCGTATTGAAGTAACTTGTAACGTAAATTAGTAACTAACCCCTTTGATTATTTTTCTTGTAACTAGTCAAACATTTCATGTCTATTGTTACCTGCTTATTTTATTTATTATTTGAATAGAGCTCATTGTTAAGTACTGATGTCTTTGATTTGTATTGACGATATTTTGTTTGTTGTTGTGTTCCTTTTCAGTTAGTTGTAAAGGAGTTTAGCAGCTGCTTCAGGAAGTGGTTTCGTCAAGCTAAGTCAGTGCCGTAGCGTGTTAGCCGAACCAAGCTTGCCGAGTTGTTAGTGGGAATTGAGCCCACACTTCTCCATTCAAGTGGGTTCGATTTAGTTAGTTAGAAGGGAGTGGCGTCCTACATTTACCATCATTACACCCTTTTGTATCGATGTACAGCCCTAACTCGAAGGTAGAAAAGAACCCGCCCTCCCGGTTGAGTTGAGTCGAGCAACCCTTCGTGTTACCGTCATCTAACGGGGTTAGGGCCTTGTAGTTTCGATCGATCTCCCGATTTTGTCGTTTTATCGTGTCGCGACTGACAAGTCCGGCTCTCGAGCGTATGATTTTGTTGTGCACGCTTGAGGGGTGGTTTGTTATGTCGTTGTGTCGTTTTTGTACGGTAACATGCTTGAATACAGTCTAATATAACAAAACAATGAAGATAAATAGCGTTTTAGATGCATAAGCATAAAATCAAGTTCGTCAATTCAAAACCACTTGAAGTTACTTAAATGGTAAAATATTGTTTAAAATTGGCATATAAAGGTTAAGCTGGGTCGTTGAATGTAAAACCGCCCAGGAGGTTACATGTTTATAAATTTTGCTAGACACATGAAGAAATTGTCGAATTATATAAGACACTGTAGGTACCTATTATCAGTAATAATAGGACGAGAGGACATCATATTGCCGATAATAATTTTTCCGATTCAGATACGAGTTTCTGTGGTGACGAAGATATTTTCTAAAGCAACAGAAACGACACAATCTGAAGAGCAAAAGCTGTTTCCAATATTTTGACCTAGAGTTATTCGTCTTGACAATTTAGCTTTTAAACTATTGAAAATGGTCAATAAAAATACTTCTAACATTAAAATTATAAATTCACAAAAATAGTCGTTTTTGAATTGTATCCGTAGTAACCAATCCTAGCTATATTTTTACAAACAAAATTTTTTCTAAAACTAAAATCCAAGTTACTTTTTATTAAAAAATAGTTATGGAAAAATTGTCGCTGAAATAAAGCTCCTCAAAATATTGTTACTTAAATAATCGTTGAAGAACGCCATTGGTTTACAATGACACCAGCTGGTTGTCTTAAGTGCTAAAAAGGAACATCTCTTGGTACTATCTTACCCACTACTCAAAGAAATAATATATTGAACGTGCTAACAACGATCTAATGTCCTAAGGCCGCCATGGTAGTCTTGATTCCCAGAGCTGCCTCATCAGGAGCATCGGAAATGGGAAGTGCTTGCAGAAACTTAGACTGCTGGATCTGCTTACGCCGAATAGCTTCGGGCCTCGGACCTATGTGAAACAAATTCCAGCTAAAACTAGCGGGAGTGGTCAAATTGAGAACGAAAAGCTGCAGTGTATGGTAAATCTTCATGCCTGCTCCCAGCGAAAGCAGCAAAACAGCGTATCCTAGAATATCCCAAATAAAAAATGCCTACCTGAGATGGAGAACGGTATTGTGAAAGCTTGCAGTAAAAACAACTTGACTACTTCTGTTACAGTTTGCTCATTTCCATTCCTTATGCATTTATTTTATTATTTCCGGCTTAGACCTTTCCCTAGATCGATTTTTGCTATTCTATCTATGCATCTTTTAATGAAAAACCATATGTCAATACTGGCAAAACACAGATATTATAAACTTCACTCTCCAGATGTTCTCGAATATTATATTTACGTCATCTACGTATTGCAGATAATTTCATCTTTCTCTATTTATATTAGTTCCCATTTTATCCAAAATAATTTTGTAGGGCTTTTTGAAATAGTTTAGGGTTAACGTAAGTATTTGCCTGACTACTTTCCTTATTGCAACTTAATTTGTATCTGCGTGCAGGTGAAAAATATTGTTTGCTTTACTGAACTAACCTTAGATTTCCATCCATCACTGATCGGAATGGCAAGATCACCGAGATCACTGATCAAGAGATACAAATATCGAGAAAATGGGAGAAGATCGATCGCAGACCAAGAAAATGATGGAAAGAATAAAACTACATAAAACAAGTTGTAACGCAACGAATAAAACTCCAAAGCGTGGAAGAGGGAGAAGGAGAGTTTTTAGAGCAACACAGATTTGCTTTAAGAAAAGTATTCCGTCCTACCTGATGGCATAATTATTACATGTATACTTTGTCAGGTGATTTTTGTTTGCTTTTAAGTGTTTATATGGACTATATGGTATCACTTCGTTTCATAATGGTATTGTACGTACTGCTAATGTAGACCACTGTGAAATACTTCATCCATGTTCGCTTATATATTTACCGTCCTTCAACAAAAGGCTTTCACTATATGGACTCCCTTAAAACTTTCGGGGATTTGTTATCATGGGTAACGATCAGGCAATGGTTTTTAATGTTAATAACTGAAGGAAAATAGAGCAAAGTATCAAAGTAATTACTAAGTCAAAGTTAAATAGTAAAGACAAGAAGCGACGGTACAGTTAAAGTTTAAAGGTAAAAACATTAAAATTTGATTCAACATGAAATTCCCCGTTCCAAACAGCACGCTGTGCAAAACAAGCATTATAGAGTGAAGCCCGGCAGCAAGAACAGGCCAGCGAGAAGCTGAACCTAATTGAAAATGCATCCTGTGGGCGCTTGCTTAAAAGCTAACCTTCGACTTAAAGCGCGATGCGCATTTATCTAGAGATAAAACAAGCGCAAACCAGAACTGCGATTTTTATCACTAGGAAAACGTTCATTTTATTTGTACCCAAAATTAATGATTAAGTAAAAATATGTTGTAATATAGAGCTAATGCTCAAGCGCAACCATGACCGTGTGGGTTTTTTGCGGCAATTCCACCGGTATGCATCGTAGGGGAGGAAACCCGAAAAGACATCTAGACACTTTAGTGGCTGGATCCGATAAGAAGCGAGAAAGCCTTCGGCAATTTGCAAAACAGTTTCCGACTATGACAAGCAGGAGCGGTCCATGTGACAGAAGCAGCGGTCCATGTGACAGATAAAGTTTTTCATGCAAACTTCAGCAGCGATTGTAGCCATGCAGTCAGGCAGTTTCTAAACGCCTAACGTGTAACTAGTAACACTAACTCGAAGAGATGAACGTCACCTTAAGGTGGAGAGCGGCCCAGTAAACACGTAAAAAATTAAATTTGCACGGTTTGCATCATAGTTGAAAATAAAGGAGTACAATAAATGACTACTAAAACGAGCTTTTCATACTATTTTTTCTATTTTGCGCTTCTTCACCGTCAGCAATCTGATGCTAAAGCTAACAGCTTTGAAAAAGTAAATTGTACTAGGCTATTAAAGCAATGGAGTTAGCCATAAACGCACTGTTTTGGATCGTTAATTACTGTATTATTGCTGCAAAATAAAAACGAACCGTTCAAAAATAAAGAAGGTAATTCGCATATGGACGAATTACACAGAGAGCGGTAGCTTCTATCGCTTCGTTTTGCTGGTTAGATTACTGCTCTGTGAGCTACTGTTGTGCTGTAAATGTCATAACGACATCATAGCAACTACTTTAATTTTATTTCATTATATTTTCGTGCTACGCCGATTAACCGATGCACACGTCTCACATAACATTTAGTTGCCCCCGCGCACGCTCTCATTGTTTATCTTTGTTCCATTTTCCTAATTTTTATTGAAAAAGTTTATTTTCTGGATTAGTATAGCGTTTAGTACGCAATTTAAGTATACTCCTGGGTCATGTTTTCTTTGCCCGAATTATGCTAAAAAAGAAGATCTAGACAGGGACACTTTTTTAACTGCCCATAGTTACAAACCACACAAAATATGGACACTGTATGCAATCCCCCAGTTTCTGTGCCAGTCTTCGTACATTCCTGATTCTGTTGTATCCTGTAGCGTACACGTTCAGCAGCGTTATTAATAAATAGTGGAGCAGGCCATGCCGCCGTCCTCTTGAGCGAGAAGAGCGCTACAAAAGCCAGCATTTCTGCAATCCAGCAACAAGCCGGAGGAATTCGCTCGGCGTCCAAGTGCAATAATCGCTCAGTAATGAAATAAGAAGTATCTAATGGTCGACCGGATGCACGTCTAACGCGAACATTCCCTTCGAACAATCAGCAAAAACAAGTCTCTCGTAGTCCAGCATCCGCTTGTCATGGCACACTGCGGCGCAGGCGATGGACCGATGGGCGCGCACCACTCCGGGTTATGTTGCAGCAAGCAGCAACACCAGCAACAATGAATGTTATCTGCGTTACATTTTGCGCCCACAGATATCGTAAACAATAACTCGCACAAAGCCTGGCCGGGTCACGCGCCGCAAAAATCCCCGTTCAATTATAGGCTTAAAAATGCCAGAATGTATCCTCTTATCTCGCATCGACACTTATGCCATGATCATTTGTTCTCGTCAGCTCCGCCGGCTCTGCTAGAGCCCTCTACGCTTCTTTTTGTATATTTGCCTTGTTTATCTTTATTAACTGCCTTTAAAAAATATATATTGTCAAGGTGATTAGCTCCACTTTGTGTGTCCAACTTATGTTATAATTGACTTACACCTTTACTTTAGTTTATTTTCAATCAAATTTTTATATTAAATTGAATTTTAATTAATTTAATTGCCCTCAGTAGAAACACTTGACTGAAAATCAGGTCGGATTCTTTATAAACTAGATTGCTTATATTTTGAAATTTGATGTTCTGATTTTATATGACAACTCAATACATCTGTCAACTGACACTTCAAACTAGTTTTGAAAAATCAATTACAAATGCTTCATCGTTACATTTGTCATTCGACACTCTCAAATGATAAGTACTTCCTTAATTAAAATTAACTTACTTCACTCTTTATTTTCTTTCAGTTCTTATTTTAAATACCTGTATTCTGTTACCTTTTATTGGACTTAACATTCTCCTCTACCAAACCCAATACATCCAGCTCTGCAATAAACCACGTTAAAAAACTGCTCCACCCAACGCCACAGCGAAGGTCTCAACTGAGAACCAACTGCAAAGATGTCCAGAATCCGAATCTAAATTAACACAGGAACCCAGTTCGCCACAGGAACATACGAAAAACAGCTCGCCTTTTTAAATCAGCATCTACATCTCCACCACAGTATGCATCCAAATCGACCTCAGCTGTAGATGTTTTTACTCTAATGCTCCATTAAATCACACGTATGGAGCCTGCTACAACCCCGCACCACTAACCTTGACCAGATGCAAGCCACAGGACTTGACAAGCCACACAAATATGCTCATAGTGCTAATGATGTCGATGTAATCTACTTCCTTTGTAAACCATTCCTTGTTATCCAATTCAGTCGATGCAATGTAATTCCACAATAACTCAATTCACATTCGCTTACTTTTATTTGCCTTTGTAGATTATAACTGTATTAGATTGCTTTTTCACCACATTCTAGTCTTCATCCATCTAGTCTGCTAATCTTCTTCTTTTAATATTTTTAGTTTTAGTCTTCTTCACCACGCCAATTTATTTTCACTTTTAATCCTTTTTTACCAATAGTTTTAAAAACTTTTATAAAGGGGTTATTTCCTAATTCCAAATGTTACAAATTGTATTACTCATTTTCGTTATCATTTTTTTTAATTCTAATCAATAAACTATCTCCTTAAGCGATCTAACTTATTTTTTACAGTCCGACACACTATTAAAGTTTTTTTAATATGACTAATACCTACTATGTTAAATAGTATATTTCGAAAAAATATTTGTCGATAGCTTCCAATTTCATGTTAGATATTAATTAAGTTAAATCCTACTATTTCTCATTAATTCATTTAATTATAATTATATTTCTTACTTAGATCTTAATAATTTTGATATCCATCTCACATCTAAATTCATCTTTGTAATTTTTAATACTGTATTCTTTTAATCTTATTAATCTGATTTTTAAACCCCTGTACCAATATCATAACAATATATTGAGTAAGGGATTTACCAACTTTTACAACGCGACCCTAAACAGCAATTTATGAGCTTATCAACTCGTTTTAAACAGTTGTACATAATTAAAAAAATGAATTCGTATTTTCGTTTTTTTTCGGGCATTGGTACACACAGAGAAAACGTCGTCGTACAAAGTACCCTGGGGGAATATTCTAACTTATACTTGGTGTATGATAAATATGGTAGTACTATTAGTTGAGCAGTATGTTATGTATATTTTTCTCAGTGCTGGTTGCTAAATTGTGGAACTATTGATTCTATACTATACCATACAACCAAGTTAAACTAAAGAAGAAGTCATACAGGTTTGAAATGTGTTCATAGCAATATATTTGGTGCAACATTAATTTTAATTTTAGATGAAAATATGGTTTATGGCCTTTACTTGAACCAATTTAGGTTTGAATAGTTTAAAAGAAAATGAACAAATAAGTAAAACGTCTGAACCTAGTGCAATTACTTAGTTGTACACACCCCAGTGTCAACAAAGTCTGAAAAATCATTAGTGACGATCGCCCTCTTCGTTGAAAATTAATGTATACAATAAAGCGAGTGACCAGAAATCGTTTCTAACGTGTCATGATCTCAAGCCATTATAGTAAACTGAATCGACGCCGCTTGCATAGCTGTTGATAGCAGCTACCGAAATTCCAAGTGTACACCATAAAAAGAGAGACTCGAATGAGATATTTTTTTAAAGGTTGCATACGCTTAAATTGCCTTACTTGTTGCATGAGAACAAACATAGCCAAGTTCACTCAAAAGTAACAATCAATCAAAGAGTGTAGTAAATACAGGTACAATAAACCAGCGCAGAGCGTTTGTTTATAATGTACATAGATACCCCACATCAACCACATATCACAGCATTGCAGCTTGCTTGACAACAGCCTTTTCGAACAAAAGAACACAGTCCTAAGAATCATCAATTTAAAACTAGGAAAAAACCATTACATATGTGTAACAAGTACGAACGAGAATTAGTGAAAAACCTTGCGTCTCTGAGAAACTGTAAGTGAATGTTTTTGCAAATAGTGCTGGGGAATATAATTTTAAAAAGATTAGACGTATGAGTTATTGGTTCACGACAGTAGCATGATTAGAGCATACAAGAAAGTTGTAAAATTCCATATATAGGTTCTATGATTATGGGACGTAATGAAACAAAAAACTCTCAATTAAATTTTTGATTCGCTCTTAAGATGTGCCAATAATGTGAAAATGCAACTGACTTAAAAACAAAAATTTTAAATATACGCCTTTCGACAACCAAATCTAAGCGAAGCAAATTTTATTAAATTTTTGGTGGCGCATAGTGCTTATCATTATTATTATTGAATTTTATTTGAAATGTTAATTTGACGTTAGTTTTGTTTAGTGCTCAGCTCAGACCCAACATCTCGAGCCGCAGCTTCGACCTGGCGCAGTTTTTCCAGCTGAGATTTATCGCCAGCGCGGCGATTCAAAGATCGCAGCCGGTGAATCACCGTTCGTAGATCCTGCAGCCTAGAATCCTGGGTTGTTGCACGCAGTTATGAGGTTATTACAGACTCGGTCCAGCCCGGCGAGGGAAAGTTGGAACGCCGCCGGCGACTACCTACTTACGAGTTCTTGTAATACGCACTTCTAGACTTGCAGGTCTTGCATTCTTCCACGTGGCTGCGATTTCGGCCCGCGATTGGAAAAAGTGGACGACTTTTCGCCCGTGCGCCTGCGTTTTTGCATCGGCGCGTCCCAGATAAAGGGGCATGGTAAAAATTCACTCTTAAATTTCGTAGAATTTTGTACTTTCCGGTGTTTTTCCTATCAAAAACTCTTGGTCTAGAACGTGTTACACGCGTTTATGTGTGTTATATTAAATTCAAACTCTGATACAATTGAAATGTGTCAAAGTGGTGGATGCAACTCACCCATGACACAAGGCGCGACGGGTGCAAACAGTGCAGGTTTGAGCCTTTCTTGGCACAGTGATGGAGGCAGGCAGTTAAATGTAAAAGAACATAAACTTACTGACCTGTAAATCTCACCAATAATAATAATTGTACTCACCAGGGGTGGCTGCCCCCTGACCCTTCCGTATTTCTGGCAGTGACGTTACAATACTTGGCCTTGCATCAGTCAGAATCAACCCTTTGGCACCTCATCGCTGCCTTTACTGGTTCGGTTAGCTGTCGGTTCTTTTCGCTAGTACTGCCCAATAGTAATCCACTAGATGAACTATTGTTAGAACACGTACAGAGTCGATAAACTCCGGAGGCTACTGGACTTTTACAGTAAAGTAATTACAGTAAATCTTGCTAGGCTATAGCAGAACCAAGTGCTTCCGCAGCCTTACATTATTATTGCGGAACTTATCATACTTTCGCGGATCACAGTGCGAAACCTCGTGCTTTCGCAGGATCCATACCTTTGATTATCAAATAATCGAACTGTCCGAGCAAGAACCTCTGACGTCTATCGACCGCTGTAATTATCAAAGCTGCCAAGCATCATTCAATTGTCTACGATAGTACGTACATTCTACATTAGATAATCTAATTCACTATCTAGGGATACCCATAGCCGCAGTCGCAGCTTCGCCTCGCATTATTGCAACTTATCACACTATAATACATATAATCGGTTACGCTAAGAAATAACTACCCAAAACAGCACACATTCACTGATACGTCGCGCCTCTGCCACAACCCCGAACGTTCTGTTCATTCCCGATTCCATTTCTAATCCAGCACCCCTCGATACGGGGCATTGGTTGCATGTGACGTCTGGGTCTCCAAATAAAGGACCGCGACTCACCGCTTAATACATTTGTCAAGATTACATTGCATTCCAGAAATTACAAACTTAGTAATTAAAAATTTAAGATAATGCACCCCAAAACCATCAAATGTGTCATCCCTAACAAACATTAAGGGCACCTGAAATTATCAACTAATTTCTATCAGAAGAGATTACAGTCGTAGACACACTTTTTAAAAAGGCGCCTTTTAAAATGGCGATTTGATGCCCAAACGTTGGTGTTGCAGTTATCTACTGCACTTACTTTTGTGATGATAATTTTGTAAAGTTTTTCAATCTTAACCGACTTAAGAAACAACAACAAGGTAGACGGTTGCTTCGATAGCTCAGTGGAGGAGGAAAGGGTATATTTTGTTTTCTCGTCCAACAGCATCAAGAGATGATCGCACCACAGGGATAGGTACATAATCCAGACAAATTATTATGCGCCACCTATTGCTTAAGCCTGGAGATGATGTAGAAAGTCTTTCAGCAGGGACGTTCTGCATTCTACATTACTCAGTCCAGCTCCAGTCAGATTGTTTTACAGGAATTCTAAGATGTACCGATTACTTCCAACCGTGCGTACTTCAATGTATGCATCCCTTTTACTGCACTGTTTACAAAAATTGGTGCCAAAATATTATCAAAAATAGCTTCAGCTTTGTTCTTACCGTAAAAACATGTCAAGGAGATTCATAATTTGCGGAACAATTTAGTCGAACTTTTACTGCGTTTCATGGTGTTTCACAACGTGCTTCTGCAGAAAGTAGTTTTAGTTGCAGCGTTTTGGGTGACAATCTTACTCTCAATTTCTTCGAATTGCAAATTATTCTCAAGCGTTTGGTATGCTTCGTTGTGGCCAAATTTTTTTCAGTTCAGGGTACACGTTATTAGAGTAGTTATATTGTTCGAAATTTAAAACAATTGTCAACTCATTAAATGCGCACTGGTGACGTCGCTCATTTCAACAAAAATCGTTGCCGTTAGCGATCATTAGCAATACAGCATAAACATACATTTATTTTTTTACTTTTCAGGTTCACTCGCTTTGTTTCCTCTACTCCCTGGATCTTTCATTCGATCGATTCAGAAATCATCGACTGTGTAGTTTTGGATCTTTAGTCCACTTCACAATTCTATCTGGGTCCAACCTGTCTGCCAGTACACACTGCTATGTTATCTCGCCTCATGGGTAGGGATATTTTTGCGCTGAACGCAAAGCAAGTACATGAGTAGATAGTTCTTCCTCCTCCAGTTTTGAACTTGTACCCAAACAGAAAGGCTGCTTTTGGGATTAGTTTTTTACGCTTAGCTCGCTCCCGTTGCCATAAAGACAATTCAGTTTATTCGCTGTCACCCTTCTTAACAGGCAGACTTCGGCCTCTTCTCTTTAAGGGAGTTTTAGGCATTAAGACCCACAGTTGTCAAATCCGGATTCGAGAATTGCAGTGAATGCCGTCGGAGTTCCTGCGGTTTAAACCCAGATTTTCTGATCCGGAACGAAAGACCCGCACCTCTGAGCCACATTTACTGCTGTTCATTACCGTATAATAACTAACAGCCCTGTAGACCTTCAGACTTCAAAAATTGAAGTTTTTGGGAAATAATTCTTGTATTGCTTTGGCTTTGTATTTCTGTTCGAGTCCGGCTCAAGCCGTCTTTCATAATTTATTTTTTTTGCAAATAATTTAAAGTTATATTACTTTTTTTGTGGCTGTTCTCGTAAGTGTTCGCCTAATAACGGACGCAATATTTAAGATTTCCCTTTAAACATAGACTAAGCTTCTTTTAAAAACGCCGCCTTGGATGTCTTCTTTTAAGTTGAGAGCATTACAAACATCTCAGACTACAGTAATCAACTCAGTGGCAGCCACAAACAATTATGAACACCTTATACGTTACTACCAAAATGATTTTTAGATATAAACACTTACGGCTTCAGATCAAAACCCAGTCCCCGTACCACAGAAGCCAGTCGTGTGCATTTTTGGTCCTGTTATATATTATAAATGAATTTTACAGTGTAATTATAGTCTCTTCTTTGACGTCCTCTGGATTTGATTGACCTGATCTGACTATGTTTCTAACCCTTTTCTTATATCGCTACTTGTGATTCGATGCAGCGGGTTACTACTTTTATTGCTTTCATTTTCGTTTATCAGTTTTTTGGTTTTGGATGTTTCTGAGCGGGTTCTAGATGCCTATGTCCAAATCAATTTATTAATCTTCTTTGACATTTATTTGTTTTCTGCGTATTACGTCTCGTAAGCTTCCGGAAATATTGTATGCTTTGATGAAGTTCTCTATTAAGTTTCTATTGCTTGAGCTTCATCACTTGTTCTATTGGCATTGAGTTTTTTACTTCAACAATGATACGGTGCAACGTCGGAATTCGCAAGATTTACATTACGCCGTTCTTGTATAAAAAATAAATAAATGAAACACCAAAAATTGACAGTAACGGTAACATTATAAACCACTCAAAATATAATTTAGGTAGACTGCGCCAGAAACTACTATCTACTTCTTAAAGAGATATACAAGTGTGTGCTCAAAAGTATACACCAGGCTGTTCTTAAAATATTCGGACGAATTCAACTCGTGTCATAAATATAAATCTTCATATATAGTCTTTGATAAACATATAACAGGGGAAAGAGTTAGAAAAGGGTCCTGTAGCTCATTGCGCGGGGGGTGTTAAACTGGAAGACCGGATACTCGCTTGCGATACTCAAATTGGTGGGTGTTGAGACAAAGTCTTGTTTTGTGTGGGGCATTGTCCAAAGTCTTGTCTACAGTAGATGCAATTAGGAAATTCCTTCAGGAAAACCTTCTCGGAGAGATGGAAAATAAGAGCGGTGCTCAGTTTTGAGATTTTGAACCTTGCATCTTGATCTCTGAAATGCGGAACTGCACTGCGTTTTACAAATGGAACTCATACAGTAAATTTGATAACTAATGGAACTCATACAGTAAATTTGATAACTATTAAGATAGCATTTATAAAAATACGTTTAACCACGTGAGCTTGACAGTTTCGACCACAATAAAAAATGGTTTCAAAACAATTCCTAAATAGGGGGTCGAATTGTCACACTGCTGGGAACATACTAACACAATGGAAACCAATAATAATCAACTTGCCCAGAGCGCTTAAGACGTCACTGCATTTCTAACGGTGACACTCTCCATTACTGATTCCACAACATACAATTTCTTTACTTATAAACACATTCAATATTGGCCGTAATCTACCCATGAAAAACGTTAGTCTACTACATTTGAAATTGAC